>JAZHYW010036126.1:0-16266 GCA_037355805.1 Ixodes ricinus | reverse complement strand
TTAGGGTTTTTCTATGATGTTCACAACATTGAAGGTTTCTCTGGGTTTCGGTTCTTCATTGGTGCGCATCTTTGCGCCAGGGGTCCTGCGACCAGTGGCAAAAGTGAAAAAACTACCGCATCGCTTCCCTCTTGGAGAGGAAGAAGTATGGAGCGAACCGGAGAAATTAAACGCTTTACTCGTCGAATCACAACACAAGAATAATCCTTAGTATTTTATTCACATCTATCACGCGAAAAGAGCATGGTGGAGATCTTTGGTTTGGCCACGAGGGATCATCGAACTCTGTCGCGGAGATGCGTTTTGGTAGGAATCCTAAACTTCCAAACGCATCCGAATAGTGTTATTTTACGGCGATAGCTCTTATGGGCTCATCCGACAATTGGAAATGACGTTCGTTGTTGATGTTGTTGTGGTTGCCGTTGTTGATGCCGTAGTTGACAATGTATGGCGTCCGTCGTCGGTGGTGCCGAATCCTAGAAAAAGATCGCCTGCCGACCGTGGGAATTGAATCTGGGTTGTTCGTTGCGTACATAGCAGGGGATTTACCACTAAACCACGCCACGCCGCTAACAACCCGCTTTAAAATTAGGGTTTTAGTAGTACCCGATGCCCACTGTACGTGTTCTTTGAAAAAATACTATAATAAAATGTAATCGTAGCACTTTCAATGCCAAGAGCTCATTCTGGAAGATGCGCTTTCACGCGCTACGGAACGAGAATAATAAACAAACAAAGTTGTTCGGAACAAAGGGGTCAGATATTTATTTTGTTCCAAACACTTTTGTTCTTGCACCCCATGGTGTGTGAACGCGACGCCGATACCTTTCTTTCTTTCTTTATTTTTTTCTCTTCTCGATCGGGTCGGGAAGTGGGGAGAGACTAAAGGCGTGATGCCTGACGTGGTCTCTGCCGCCCTTACAGCTCTAGCACAGCATTGTAAAATAGTACCAAACGTTCCGGCAAAAATAGCGTCAAGACAACATGATGTAAGCACAGGTACATAGAAAAAATACAAGCAACCGCACTCAAGTCTGCTGAGCGAGAACATATTCCAAATATCAATTATCAAATATGAATATGATTTATGAAATTGCATAGGTTTCCTAACACAATGTCACTGCCCACCAAATTTTCTTTAGCTTTTCTGTTTTAATTGTAGTAGATTATATTTAAAATCAACTAGTCCCTCTGTACTATTTAACATTTTGGCGACTTGAAAACATTTTGTTTGTCTCTCCCGTAATTGGTGCACGTGTTTTATAGGAGGTCGTCTATGGGTGTGTCGAAGTGTGTAATGTTTACTGTCTTCCAGGCAAAATCATGAAAAGGTTTTCGCTGTGCATTTCTTGCAATAGATTAAAATAATAGATTCGATTTACTTTTGAGTAGAGCCATGTTCGTTAGAATAATGGTCCGCTGGGGAGATCTTAGAGCGTTACATTTATGGTTTTCAAAAGTCGTAGAACCTTTTTCTTTAGGACGGCCAGTCTATTATAATTTCCGGTCGATGCTCGTTTCCCCAGAAGCAAAAATACAGTAATAAAGTTTAGAGAAAAATAGTTGAGTAATAAAAATAACTCTCCGGCCAAAGGGGTATAAGATTTTGTATCTTGTTATATGCATTTAACGGCACTAGATAACTCGGTGGGGTTAGCCTGTTTATGTGAGTATTCCCGTTTAATTCGCGATTGAACCACACGCCGAGAAATGACTTGTCCGCTAACCTCCTCTATAATCTCCTTTTTAAAACGATGTAGTCACCTTAGTGTTGTCGAGTTTATTTACAGGACAGAAAATTATATATTTTGTTTCCTTTCGTTGGTACAATTTAATTCATTGTTTTGAAGCCATATTGAGAGATGCTTCAAACAGCTGTTTTCCATTGATTCTAGGGAATGCTTTTAAAAGCTGAAGTTAAAAATGCTTTAGTATCGTCCGCGTACATCACAAGCTCCCGGGATTTTAGAACAAGTGTGATAACGTTAACGTAAATAAGGAATAATTAGGGTCCTAGTATGAGTACCACTGTGGAACCCTGTGCTTAATTGTGAGCATGTTTGAAGAAATGCGATCGATGTGTACGAACTGCTGAGCGATTTTCAAAAACGTTTTTTATTAAGGTTAGGGGAACCTCACGTATGCCATATTGTTGAAGTTTGATCGAAGTAGTAGGTCGTGTTGAATAGTGCTCGAAGGCTTTTTTTGAAATCTAGAAAACAGAGCCTAAGGTGTAGACAGAGTTTATTTTCATTGTTATTTATAATTTTATCTTTTGCCTAACTACTGCTTCTTCTGCTGATTTTTTTTTTGAAAAGCCGTATTGACATTTATTTATTACATCGTGTATAGACAAAAAAGCCCTCTGGCCCTAATGTTTATAACCCCCTGAAATATTTTGAGAAAATAGGCAATACCGAGAGATTGGTCTGTAGTTCTGTAGAAGCTGTTCTCCTCCTTTGTAGACCGGGGTAACTCTTGCAGCTTTTAGTTCGTCTGGAAGTATACCAGTTTCTAGCGTCCGATTTATTATATGTGACAAGAGTTTCCATATTTGTTGAGAGACATATTTGACAGAGCTTTGATTTGAAATCGTCTACACCAGCTGCAGCGTTATTTTTTTATTTTATGTATAAGCCCCTTCCACTTCGTATAATGATATTGGTGATAGCATTATCGCATTCGATGAGCTAGTTGTGGTCTCTGTGGTGCACAGTGTTGCGAAGAACCTTTGTGGGACTCGCAGTTTCGAAAACTGGCATGTGGTGACTTAGCCGTGACTTGACGAAGCTATCGCTGTGACTCTACTGTGGATTTTAGGACCGATTAATTGTTTCTTCGGAATACTTCTGAAATTTTTTGCGTGGCGATTTTTAAAAAGTAAGCTTGTTTTATATTCTTTGGATGACTGCCAGAGAGTATCTACTTGAATTCACATCTTTTAGTTTTACTGCTTAAAAAACCGAGTACACAGAAGTAACAGGGACCTCATTTTACCGAACGTTAGTAATATTCCTAACATGGGCTATTTTGCAAAAAACCAAAAGGACGTCGAACTTTTTTTGTCTGTGTGATGCGTACCTTCGTAGCAGCGTTCTTTCACGCGTGTTCAATAAAGACCCTGTAAATGTTTGTTTTTCATTACTATTGTTTTGGTGAAAAGGTTATAGTCTGTCTGTCAAATACGGAAGAGCTAGCGATTTTGGAAATCCAGTTCTTGTTTCCCTTTTCTTCTGTGTTTTACGAGTCTACCTTTCGCCGTTGGGCACAAATATGCGTTTGTCGATGATTATGACAAAAATGGGGCCGAAATCTGCTGCTGATGGCCGCAACGATTCCCGAAGAAATACGTAAGCATTTCGCGTACCGGTTAAATATAAGAAATCATGGTGGATGAGGAACATTCCACACGTTTTGAGTGGTGGGAACATTCCCGAAATCCCTCTTGTCTTTGGTGAAAGCTGATCAGAGTCACTCAGCGTGTGCGTCAAGAAAATGCGCGCGATGGTCGGAAAATGACAGAACTCCCTTTCGTTGTTGTTGCATACATGGTGTGCATACAGGGGCGACGAGACCGTGCACTCGCGGCCTGGTGATATGGTCAGGCAACTGCGCGTCAGGAACGATCTAGCAGGCCGTAGAACGGAGTCGCAGCCCGTGTGCGTACACAGGTCTCCATACCGGCGGCAGGCGCTAGCGAGGGTGTCGAAAACGCGCATCCGCACACCGGCCGCGTGACGTGACCCCATAGCTACCGAGTTTGCAGTGTGGGCCAGCGGTGCTGGGGCGTACTTGAGCCGCCGGCGGTGTTTCCGCGAGGTGGCGTGTACGGGCGACCCAAGGTGTACTCAATATTTTCTAATGAGCCACCCGCAGAATGTCGCCGCGAATAAACGAGGGGGGGGGGGGGGCCTGCAACGCAATCCGGTAATACACCCGCCGTGCTCCCAACGCGCGGCACCAATATTGGTGTAGGGAGACGTCGCTGGCGATATTTATCAGCTAGGTGTTACGAGGGCTGTGACGCCATCCCGAGGCAAGTTTGCTAACCTTGAATACGTGTTCTCCAACCAGTCCAAGGTCAGCGCAGGTACCAGGTCACTAACGCTAGCGCATTAATAAATTAGGAAAGGAGAACGGGACTTCCCGATCTCCAGGGGTCTTATTTTTGGCCAAGGTGAGAAGGAGAGCATTCTCGTCCTCGGATTGAAATTGACGCAACAGGTAATTGGGCGTAATTAACCAATAGACATTTTTTGCCCGTTCCTTATTTCAAATTCAGGCAAAATTTTGGCGAGACCGTTTTATCAACTCCGCATAACAAAAAAGGTCTCGCGCCCTCTGGTGTGCTTGTCCTTGGTACTTAATTTCTCCGTAGAAGATAGCTTGTGCACGACAGCAGAACATCTTGAGGTTCGCAAAAGAAGCAGGAGTTGTCAATGGCGTAAACGTAAAATAGCAGACGATCACAATTTCAGCCCCTGTTCAATCTCACTTTGCTGCGGTGCTCGTGTAGTAGCACACGATCAACCTTTTATTGTGCTCATTAGCAGACCAGGAACGCTGCTTTCTTGTTTTACTTCCGTCAGAGAATGCTGCTTCATTGGAGAAGAACTGCGTTCTTTGCTCGCGTTAGCAGCAGACCGTCTACGATTGCTATCTTTGCTCGTCCTGCGAGAGGCAAGTTAGATCACACTCTCACTTCCGCGGTAACCAAAATGGGACCCCAGGGAACCTGCACCAGACCTTAACACCTGCAGAACATGCCGGTAGCGATAAGAGACGGAAATAAAATAAGGGTTTTGGTTCCACACCATGAATTGTCCTCGCGGACAATTAAGTGTGGGCTTTGTTTTGGGTTAAAAAAGAAAGAAAAAGGCTGTAGAGAATTTCATTTTCCCAGGGAAACTAGGGTCTTTATATATGTTTTCTTACTTATTTATTTATTGACCGTTATCGAAAAGTTGAAACCGTAGTTATAAAACTTTCTCAATATAAAAAAGTGTTGATTTTTAATTCGAACAGATTTAGGTTAAAATGATGTGAAAGATGCACGACTGCGTCCTGTGCAGGTCGGTTATACGGGAGGGTAAAGACGGGAGCAGAACGAGGCAGATCCTGGGTGCTGACAACGGCGGTGCCCAGAGAAAGAACGAGAAAGAGCGCAAAAGAGGAGCGGAGAAAAAAGCAGACAAAAGGCTAGGCGTAATCGTGTTGCCGCGGCGAGTTGAAGTTGATCGAGCGCTTGTCAGCTTTATTTAGTTCTTTACAATACGCGATTACGGTGTTCTGCTTCAAAGTAAGGTAAGGAATTCCAAAGTCCAGACCTTACAGGTGATGTTTTGCTGCTTCTTCGTGCATATTAAGGCGTCGCCAGTGATATGGGCCCATCGGGAGCACCAGCTGGAACCGCCGATGTCCCCGTCTATTGTCCCGCCCTTCCCCAATGCATAGGACCTTTACCTACTAGAATAATATATTAAATCTAAGGGGTTACACCGCGCGGGGAACTAAATATAGTGGAAGAATTACCAGGATAAGTAGAACGACTAAGTAAGAGTGTGCCAGTAATTATAATTAGTCAATATAATTAGGGCTCTTGGGATTTTCGGTGCTCGAAACTCTCCTCATAGAATTTCATTCGTCAGCAGAAACTGACATAAAGTAACAAATGGCGCGAAGCTGTTTCCGCCATGCGGTGGTGCTAGGTACAGGACCGGAAATCATCATCATCGAGCTTGCTTCGCAAACTGCCCGGATAAAAAGGCGCTCTTTTGCCCGAATTATTTTCACTGCATGTCAACCACCACAGCACAGATTAATTCTTCAAGAGAGAAATATATTGAAATCTGAGTGTTGATCTTTGAGAATAAATGCACACCTCAATGTTTTCAGACGAAGTGCGCGTCAGATGTATTTGTATTCCATGATTGAACTACATTTACGATGTATCACTCATATCGTGATACTCTGCCAGTCTCAGTGTTGCCAGATTTAATGCTGAAATTCCGCTTGAGGAATCCTGATAAACCGCAAAGAAACTGCTAACTTTAAAGGGGCCCTGCAATCATATTTAAGCGTCTACTTTTTTTGCGGTTTCCACGTCTCTCGGGATTCGGGCAAGCCAGCGGGCACGGAGACAGTAACTAAATATCAGTGCATCATATTTTAACCGGACGACGCGGAAACTTCCTCCACCGACGGGGGCGACCCGCGGTACCGAAAGCGCGCGATATGTGAAGTCTTTGGTCCTGGGCTTACTACTGGTCAGAGCCGCTAAAAGCTTCTTTTTTGTCGAAATACAAAATATAAGTGGCGCGAACCGTTTCAATTATTTATAAAAGTAGTTTTTGTAAAGTATTTTAGATCAGAAAAGAAACAAATGCAGTTTATAAAGTACGGACACAAGAAATGACCCGTCGACATACCCGCCACCAAGCGGTGGAAAAGGCGGCGCATACTAGAAAGAGTAGTGGGATCAGGCGCCGACACGGAAAGGTCCCGGATGTACGCGGCGGCGCTGCGGTCGTATCGACTGGAGGATCCGACCGGCTCCGAGCGTTCCGAAGGCCTTCGGCGAGCAGCTTTGTCGTGCGGTTTGGCCTTTTCGCGGTATGGCAGGGCGAAGTGGCTCCCATTCTGAACTGATCTGTACCCCGTGTTTGCTGTCGTTTGTGGCCAATGAAGTGTCATGCCGAATTAGTGTTTAATCGCGCAGCAAATGCAATGAGAGCCGCTCTGGCTGCCCGCTGCATACAGCCTATCCAGAACATGCTTTAGTGGCGCCCTCTCGCGCCGTCGACACGGAGTGCGGCAGACGTGAGCGCTCGCTGAGCTTACTACCCCTCCTCTAGTTCACGGCCACTCAAGCAACCAAGGACGTCATGAGGGAGGTTATTTTTTGCTTGTTTTTGTAATTTTAATTTGCCTATAACTTTTAAAATAAAGCGAAATTCGAGAAAAGAAAAGTTTCATTAAGTTACTATGTTCAGTGCGCTCAGGTTCGGTGCAAACTAAAAACCAGTAAAAAAGTCCTTGCAGGAACCCTTTAAGGCGCCGGGCAAGTATAAAATTTAACACAGTGTACTGTTATACCTAGTCTGAAACAGCGCATTAAATATAAACAAAAACCTGAGAAAGCAAGAAAGCAGCTCGCCCGTTTGGCACAGAGTGCTTACATGCACATAACAATGTCCACTGCATGATATTACTTTTACCAGGTGTTACCAGTGGTGTTGTCGAGCCATACTTGCAGAGCCATATTAGATGGCACTTCGAAGCTTGAGTGATTGAATTCGCATATTTTGCAAACCGTTATATTCTCCAGCAGTGGCATTGGAGCCCTAACGTCGCTTGGAACTTCTAGTGACGAGTCCCATATGTTAAAGTTCTATATCCCCCATTTTTGTGTAACTATCGTGCATAGTTCACCATGTTATCTGGGAGCCTTGGACAACAAATTCATACATTGATGTACAAAACAGTTCAATTTATGTTTCAATATTTACAACCGTAATATCTCAGTGGTATAGGAAGCGTTATTATGACTGGCATTTTGATTTAGACTAACCAAAAATAACGACCCCATGGATCTAACTTTCCACAAAGCTTATGCTATGTACGATTTATAAATCTGGACTGGCGAAAATTTGAGATCTCTAGAGAAAACGCTAACATGAATTGGAAACCGCTAAAATGCCCACGAATCGCAAAACGTCAATTCCTCCCTCTAAACAACTTAGAAAACCGCAGAATTTAGCGGGAAAAGCGCGAAATTGACAAAACTAACCAGTTTTAGGTATTTCGTAATATTTGCTGTCGAAAATTGACTGTCGGGTTTTTCCGATAAACAAAAAATGCATAGCGAATTTCTGTGCAATTGCGCTGCAAGTGAAACGTGTGGCTTTAGTCCGACTCCTCTGGGATCGACGTCTACGCTTTCGGCGATCTTTATCGGTTAGTTTAGCTACTGCCTTAACGCGTGGCATGTTCACTCGATAGCAATTCATGGAATGGAGGTATCGGCGCTAACCCAGGTTTTTTTTACCTCCGGCGCTCTGTCAGAACCTTAACCAGCCAATCAGCGTCGATATAGGGTGTGACGTCACCACCTGGCTCTGCCAATCAGCATCGACTTGATCGGAGGCTTCACTTCTCGACTCCAAACATTTCTAGACCCCCCCCCCCTCCTCTGACGAGAAAAAGCACGTGAAAAATCGCGTTTTCGGCGCTGCCACATAACCCCCACTATGGGACACGAGGAATTGAAATCCTGAGCGATGTCCTGGTATATAAAAAAGTCATCAAAGTTAAAAAACACAACAAAATACAAAAAAGACAACAAATAATTGTGTATTGAGGAAAAGGTCACTTCAAAGCATGGAAGCACATGATCCTCCCGCAAGGCCCTCCACTTTTTTCCCTTTAAGGGGACGCGGAAAATTGGGACTCCATCTCGTGTGGCAATAATCCAAACTCTCAACCCTGTCTCCCAGTGGGTTCGATGTTGGGCTAACGCCAACAAGGTTTAACCGGAAGAAAATTGGATACTCCCTCGCCGAGGGGAGAAGGCAAAAAGTCCGTGTGTCTAGTTTCTTTGCCCGATACAGCCCTAAGGTCATCCTGACGATATCCCATTCTGCCTGGTGATGGTTACAAAAATGTAGTAGGAAAGAACATTGGCTTAAGAGAGTGAATGAGAAAACAAATCATGTTTTAGTTTTCATTCTGGCTTATCTCACTTTTATGTTGGAAAAGGTTTCGTGCATGCAGACTAAAGTGAGCGCAGACAGGCGCGGTTCCGTTCTCCAATCTCCGTCCGCCCCCCCCCCCTTTTTTTTCGAGCAGACTGCTTTTGTCAAGCATGGCAAGCTGTTGTCTGCTTCAGTGCATTCTATCTGGGGCACTGGGGGTGATAACGATTTTTAGCGATGTCCCGAGCAGTAGCATCGGATATATAGTTTGGGTCAAGGGCAAGGACATAAATTTGCACGTCTATATGTTGCATTTGTCGCGAACTGCACTCCTCCGCACCTACTGACGGTCGGTAAAAAGATGGCAATAATAATCCCTGGATTATTATTGTCATCTTTGTCCAGCTCGCTTGCATCTTCGCATCAATTGCATTATAAAGGGAAAAAATATGGTTCTTTGTATATTGCTGCCTGCGTAGGGAAGTCGGCCCAGCTAAGTCGACAGCGTGTTCGGCTCCCACGCAGGTGGCTGGGGATCGATACCTTCCATCGCCTATTTCATTTCTTTACCTGAGGTAATAGAAGATTTAACAGCATGTATCCCAAGGCTTCGATCTCAAGTTGGAGAATCCGCCAAAATCGGTTTCTCAACGTTTCACGCTGGGATTTGATACAGGGGTGCGGCTAGGTGTTGCACGCATAACATTAAAATATCAACAAATAAACTTACGTCGTTGAAGAAAAAAATCGTATTTTTTTGCCCACAACGTGCGAAGAAACGAAAGCGATATCTGTAGTGCGGTCGCGCAATAGGGGTGGAATGGTGCCGTCACGTACCTGATGACGGAGGTGCGACGTGGTTAATTCTCATAGCCGTCGTGGTTGGCGTCGTGGATGCCACTGACGACCGCCACCAATGCTCAGTGATCCGTCGAGTAAATGGGTAAGCACGGTGGAAGTTTTGAGAACCATCCAACATTACGCGTAGCAACTGGATTCTGCCAAAGTGGAATTTCGCATTACGTGACGAATGTTTGGAAGCAACTGTTTTAAGCAGACTACACGAAGATTCTCCCTCCGTCGCGCCATTCTTGGCGAGACGCCAGAGCTGCCCTCTTCGGTCTCTTCGCGCGGTACGGCCGACGGGAAGTCTCGACTTCCTTCTCCTCCCTCCAAGATGAGAAAGAGAAAAGGTTTTCCTTTTTCGCGCGCGCTGCTACGACAGCCCACGATTCCAAAATCTCTGCAAAGTGTCGCCCGTAAAGCTCCTGCTTTAGAAAGAAGAGCCTGTTTCGGGCAATCTACGGCGCGATTTCCCAGGCCACGCAGAGGGTGCCGTTGACTTGGAGACGCTGCCGCCAGTAGGTGTACGCGTCGACAAACTTTCGCTATATCGTCTTCTATCAAAACCCGAAGCCGCGCGCCCCGTGCGCCCCACGGGCCTTCGATGCATACGCCATCTATCGGCAGCGTCGCCAAGTCAACGAGCACCGTTTGCGTCAGCCGGGAAATGGCGCTTTACATTGCTCGATACGGGTTCTTCTTTTTTCTTTCTTGAACGAGGTCGGTTTATGCGTTGATATTTTAACTCAATACGTGCACTAACCAGCCACAGCTCTGCAGTAAATTTCAGCGCTATATGTTGAGAAATCTAACTTAGCAGCTTGCCCAAATGGGACCGAAGCGTCAGCGCACACGCTGTAGAATGTTTGCGAATCATGCAGTGTGTTTATACTCACACTATTTAGTTCTGGAACAATCGAGGTCAAATGTTTTAGGTTTCCACGGAAGCCTTAAGAGAAGCTGAAACGCGCCGTCCAGGTTCTACCATTCTAACCATGTGTCGTGCGCTGTTCTTGTGTTCTCGTGTTCCCGTGTTGGTGTGCGTATATAAAGTTCATGCATTCGACATGGCGAGTGTGTGCGTGAATGTGGACTGCCCCGAGGACCCCTGAGGCTTGTTCGGCCTATAGACCTAACGAGAGGGGGTGGTGGGGCGCAGGAAAAAGCTGTAAGCTCGATGATGCGTCAAAAGTAGAGGCAATCAGTATGAAGAATGACCGAATCTGTGTGCTATATATGATTATGTGCTAGTCCTATGCGTCGACAGCCGAACTCGATCGAAAAAGCAAGCTCCGTCGAATGTACGGGAACGGCGGACCCAGAAAACATCTTAACTATTTAGCCGGCCAAAAACTTGCAACTTTAGCGTCTCAGCTCCTAAATGATAGCGGTACGCCATAAAAATGGGACTGAATCTAGTATTGTTTTGTATGGGCTATACTAAATTGCGCTATAATTTCGAACGCCTACATTGCGCAATTTGGGCATCTTTCCGCTCGCTTCGTTGGCAATTTCTTGAGGCATCGTGAAAGTCTATATGATACCAGACTGGCCAGCTGTCAAAAAGAAGTCGCTGTGGAATATCGAGTGCGTTGATTTCATCCAAGCTCCACGGTTAAATAACTGGAGTAGCTTAGCCTGACTCCGCCTCACCTGCCGAGCAGCTAGCATCGACGGACGCGATAATTTGATTTTTTTTTGTTTTTACATCTACCTTTGTGCGACATTTTGGAGAAAATAAATGCTGGTTTGAACTCGTTGTCGTCTATCCTTTGCTTCTATTTTTTCTCAACTGCTAAACATTGCCCCGAATCGTTGATTTGAAGCGTGACTACACGACGAGGAGAAACCACACTGACCATTGCATGATTGGTACCGACCAGGAAGCCGAAACACGGCGTAAAGACGAGGCGGCTACCACGGAGACGCGTATGCGCAAAGCGGGGCAGTCCGTCGGGGCGCGCTGGACCGCGCTGGTCTAGACTGGACTGAAAACACGGTCGTTCGGGCGCTTCTCGGCGCGGCGTGTCGTGGAGAAGTGGCTGACGAACGTCGGTTTGCGCCGGCGCGTGTTGCGTTCGCCGACGTTGGAGTATATAAAGCCCTTCACTTGAACCTAGTACGGTTTTTGCTCCAAAGCGTTAGTTAGTGCCAGAGTACTTTCCGGCTGCGTTTCTATGGTTTTTTTCTGGCTCGCCACATATTGGCCAAATTGGCCGACTTCAACCAAGGATGCCGCGCATCAGGGAAGAAGCAGCATTTAATCGTATATATGTATTTTATTTGTTTTGGTAATTTAGGTCTCAAAGGTGACACATAAAATGCGAACGAGCAGAATTGAACCCTAACTTTGGCACTTGTTGACTCTACTAGGGCCAACATACCCAGGATCTGTACAGAGAAGCTAAAATTCGGCTCTACCTTGGCTTCTTAGGTCTTTTTAAAGACTTCATCCCCATCAAAAATATAGTGCTAAGAACTGTGCTACTTGGGTAATTATATTATTAAATATATTCTAATATGCTAGGAAAACGACTCGCAGTGTTTGGTTCAGAGCTGGGAACGATGCTTAAAAACCAAATTACAGGAAGATCCATTCGCTGATTCTTAGAGAATGCGTTAGTATGACTCCTGGAAACGCCACACAGGTTCCCCTCTGGCAAATGCTAACGCTGACCCCTTCGCTTTTCTCTTCCTATTTTCCTTTCCCTATTTTTGATGCCTCTTTTTGGCCTCGTTAGGGGTTCACTGTTAACCTTTCCCGAAGGGGACGTGTGTGGTGTTTCCTAAGGTTCATGCTAGCGGATTCGATAATAATCCGCCTATAGACCTTCCTGTAATCATTTTCATCCTTTTTCTGTACTCTGCCTGTCAGGGTACGTCGACACCCTTGGATACGGTCACCCACAACACGCGTAGAATGAACCACATAAACACCACTCGTGGAGAAAAAACCGCATCTATATCACCCGTGGTGGGAACGCATTCATCGTTTTAACTACACACACACATCACAGCCCACGCACCTCTAATACAAAAGCCCAAAGCGAAGGACGATCGGCGACGGCGGTGCGGCAACTGAACACGCCCGCAGTCCACCGCGCCTCGTCGACGGAACAGCTCTGAGATAACAAAGCCGTTGTGGTGAAAGAGATGGCGTCATCAGAGGAGGCCAACGCTGGGCACAGATGGGACACGACGATTGCTTTAACGTTCGTCTCAAACTTGACTCGAAGTCGAGCGCTGACGAAACACTCGTTTTCAATCAGTGTCCAGCAATGGCTTCAGCTGATTACGCCATCTCATTCAGCACTACGGCTTTGTTATCAAGGAGGTGTTGCGCGGCGCCTCCTCCACTCTGGCTCCGTGCCAGATGTACGCGTGACTTTGACGAAAACGAAAGGTCTCGTTTTGATAAAAAGGGCTGGGCGTCGATTAAAAATTTTAACCCGATTAATCGCCGCCCTTTAATCGATTAATTAATCGATTAATTGGTTGCGTTGATTAATATAAATAATATATTAAAAATAATGCAACAACTCGTCTTGCCTTTGAAGACTTATTTTACTCTCTGTTACACGGCGCAAAGGACATTTAGAATTGAGGATACATATAGTTCAACGATTTAAAGACTCACATATTTTTGCTCCATCTCCGAAGACAAAGAAGTTTGTCCACATTCTCCGACAGGAAGACAAGAAGTCAGGGCTTGGGCGATGCTTTCTTCTTTTTTAGAGAAAGGGGCCTCGATGAGAAGGCGTTGATTGTTGTCTGCGTTTTGGCGGATGGTCCTTGCTGCAGCGGCGTATATGGGTGCTTCGCTCGTAGGTGGATACTGAAGCGAACTTACGCTTCCGCTGTTACGAAAACGGCTTTTTGCAGATGATGCAGTGGACTTACTTTGAGTTAAGAACTTCACCGTTGGAGTTTACTTTAAACCCATACTTTCCAGCGAGATTGCCTTTCATACTCGTGAGCTCGTCCATTTTTACGGGCCGTTACTTTAGACCCAAACGTTCCAGCGAGATTGCCTTTCATACTCGTGAACTCGTCTATTTTAAGGGCCGAATACTGGAACAAGTAACTGTGGCGTTGTTAGCTTCCCAGCTTGTGTTTTCTGCTTGTTTGTCTTGCCTGGGCAGGATGTGTGATAGATCTTCAACACGTAAAGTTTCGCGGTCGCGCGGGGATCAGTTGCGGGCCCGGCTTGTTCGTCTGGCCTCGGCAGAACTGTAATGTATATCCTCGAACACGTGAAGCTTCGCGAACGCGAGAATCGCACCTTGCTCATAGCACCTGGCTGGGAACGGAAAAGCCGCTCCGGACAGAACGGGGGCATGAGTCACCCTGATTCGGGCACGGTCGTCCAGGATAGAGCCATGCCTGCGTCCAGTTCACATTTTTTTTAGTACCAATTAAAAAACCGATTAACCGGCTAAAAATTTCACGGCGATTAAAGCCTTAATCGATTAATCGGAAGGTTCATCGACCAACTGCCCAGCCCTGACCCTTCGGTCTGTCAGTTTATCGGCGCCGAAAAGAGATGGAGAGGTGGACGCGTGCTGCTGTAAGCGCTTCGGACGAATGGGAGTGTCGCACGCGTAACCCTCTCCCCTAATTCTCGTTCTCTCCCCGGTGCTGACAAACAAAAGACGAAGCCGGGTTTTCGTCGAAACGAGCGTTTTAATGCTAACGCATCAAAAGTATGCTTCGATACGGACACCCGATACCCTCGGAAAATTGCATTTCCGATACCGATACATGATATACAGAACCGAAATTGATTTCCGATACAAATATTCGATAACGTATCGCCGATCTTTCGGTACGTCGCTGAAATCACTGAATACATCCCTATCGAGATCACGCCACCGAGTGAGAGCATTCCATTTCCTTCCCAATAGAAAAAAAAAAAAAAAAAAAGAACATTATGTCGCTTAGGGTTTCAAACGCCCAGCGACGACACGATTCGCATGCCGCACCTGCAAGTCTGCTACTTTCCCCTCTTTCTACTAAAAAAAAAAAAAAAAAACCTGAGTTATAATTACAGCTGCGAAAATACCAAAAAAAATTACCCATTAGCTTTCCGAAGGCATGCGCAGCGGCCAGAGATTCTACAATAGGGAGAAGAGTGTGCCCCGCCGTCTTTGATCGCCCATGTCTGCGTCTTTGTCTTTCTTTTTTTATTGTATGTGCGCGTGTGCGTGTATGTGCGTGTTTTTGTTTGTGTGTGTGTTTCACAACAGAGGGTGAGCTAGCCGGTGCATGCGGCATAGTGCGGATCTGCCGCGCAATTCCCCCCCCTCCTCCTCCTCCTCCTCCTCTTTCTTCCTTCAAGCGCTATAACCTCAGCCCTTTTTCCAGTATACTACCGCCTGAGCGAGCGCCGCAGGCTCTCTGGCTCACAGCAAGTTCAAAATATGCGGCGAACTCTTTTCTTCTTTTTTAGTGAGTTGGGAAAACGCAAAAAACTATATTTTCGATACTGATACGCCGACATTTTCATGTCTGGCAAGCGATATACCACATACCGGTACACAAAATGTATCTAAATACAGATACGTAGATAAATGAATATTCGGTACTGACGATGCATGGTTTAGTTTGTGCTTTCGTATATTACAAGAAATGTTTTGGCGTATGAAATAGATGGAGAAAATGGTCTGAAAAAGAGAACCTTCGATGTTGCTCAAACATATCGGTAAGGTTTATTGACTCCGCTGTGCCCAAGGGCTACACCACCGCTTATAAACCTCGCTCTAGTGGTCGCATATCTCCCAGAAAGATCGCTGGTGTTCACGCCATGAATTGCATTCCAATATATACACCCTATTCGTCGAAAAGAGAAAGATGAACGAACAGCCCGTAAGCCAGCTATCCAGGATGAATGTAACAGAATGGCCGTGCGCGTGCCTTAATATCCACTCGGAGCGTTCTAGATAAAGAGCACCCCTAGCCACGAAACTTAAAATAAAGTGGTTTCCTCTTTCGTTATTGAGAGTCCAATACGCCTTGTATAAATTGCAAGCCCCCTGACTCCCTCCCGCCGGTGACGGATGAGAGCAAGGAAGTGAATTGAGAAATCATCCTCTTTCGGTGTCTTCGTTTTCTTACCATATGTCGGCGGCGGGGAGTGCGATGGGCTACACACTTACCGATCTTTGTTTGCAAGCAGACATGTGACGGTCCAAGTTATCAGATCCATTTGGCAATCGAATTCGTACGCTAAGACAGCTCTTGCATATATTACGAGCCCAAGCTAAATTCCGTTGCATGCCGTTCAGTCGCCTGAATATGTCCCTCTACAGCATCCGTAATAAGATAGCCCCCCCGTTGTAGCGCGGTCTGTGGTATAACGCTTGCCAGACATGAAAATGTCGGCGCATCAGTATCGAAAAAATAGTTTTTTGCGTTTTCCCAACTCACTAAAAAAGAAAGAGAAGAGGCCGCGCCGCATATTTTGAACTTGCTGTGAGCCAGAGGCCCGCGCGCTCGCTCAGGCGGTAGTATACTGGAAAAAGGGCTGAGGTTATAGCGCTTGAAGGGAGAAAGAGGGAGAGGAGGGGGGGGAATTGCGCGGCAGATCCGCACTATGCCGCATGCACCGGCTAGCTCACCCTCTGTTGTGAAACACACACACAAACAAAAACACGCACATACACGCACACGCGCACATACAACAAAAAAGAAAGAAAAAGAGCAGCATGGCGATCAAAGACCGGGGACTCCA
>JAZHYW010036125.1:0-10238 GCA_037355805.1 Ixodes ricinus | reverse complement strand
ATACGTATTGCTAGAAAAGAAGTTTTTGCTCAGTATTTTAGATCAGAAAAGAAACAAATGCAGTTTATAAAGTACGAAACAAGAAATGATCCGTCGACATACCTGCCACCAATCGGTTGAAAAGGCGGCGCCTACTAGAAAGGAGTAGTGGATCAGGCGCCGACACGGAAAGGTCCCGGATGTACGCGGCGGCGCAGCGGCCGTAGGGACTGACGGACCCGCCGGCTCTGAGCGTTCCTGAGGCCTTCGGTGAGCAGCTTTGTCTTGCGGTTTGGCTGTTTCGCGGAATGGCAGCGCGAAGTGGCTCCCATTCTGAACTGATCTTTACCCCGTGTTTGCTGTCGTTTATGGCCAATGAAGTGTCATGCCGAATTTGTGTTTAATCGCGCAGCAAATGCAATGAGAGCCGCTCTAGCTGCCCGCTACATACAGCCAGACTTGGACGTAGTTCAACTACTCTACTCAAACTACTGTAGTTTAACTACTTTTCCGAGTAACTTGGTAACTTTCAATTACAACTTTATTTGGGTAATTAGTAGTTTAACTTAACTACAGTTTTTAGGTAACTTCTACTCAAATTACTAACTACTTTCGAAATCTAGTGCTAATTTTGCTCACCACAAAAGTTTGAGCGCAGAAATAAATAAGACGCCGGCAGATGAAGTGACATTTCCGAGCAAGGGGCCCCCTCACATTCCGTTCCCACAAGCGTCCTTGGACCAAGGTGGCGACGAGCAGCCAAAACAGAACACCGGCGCGCACGAACGCAGGAACTTAACAAGCCTTGGTCGGGTATTGACCTAATCCGGTAATGCACGCCGGCGCCGCGCCTCCAGCTGCAACCGTGAAAGACGGGGACACTCCGAGGGTTGTTGTTGTTTTCATGCATGTCTTTAGTGAGCTCTGACTCAAGCGGTTTGGGGGTTCCACGGGTAGGCGCCACTGGAATGACCTCGCGGCTGGGCACCTGTTACCATGGTCGCCTCGTCGTCAGCGCATACTCCCTTGCAAAGCCGGACTTTCCCGCCCACAAAAGCAGACACGGATAATCCGTTCATGGGAGCAACTTCCCGTTTCAAGCTACAACTGTACGAGCGACGATGCTTGTTCACGTAATCCTTCGCGTCCTTTCGATACCGTAGAGGCCGGCAAAGATTGCGAGTCACCCTTGGGAAATCCTTGTTGGGCCCGGCGTCAGCGGCGAAGTATACTTCGTTCCATTAAACCAAAAAATAAATATTTTTCTTCAGTAGCGTAGCACTAGCACCGCAACGAAACGCGCAGTCGTCCGGATGATCTCATCGTCGTGGCGCGAGACTTGATCCCTTGGCGGTCAGGTGCACTCGCTCAGCGTACTCTCCGAACGTCGTGGAAGGAAGCAGAAACCAATCATAACAATTTCGACCTGTCAAAAAAAAAAAAAAAGTTTTTTTGTTTGTTTTTTTTTGTAAAAAGCTTTTGCTGTGGCTAGCGTTACGTCCGGACGGAGCACCGGAAACGCGTATACCTAACCCTCCCCCCCCCCCGCCCTCCTTTCTCTCCCCCGTGAACCTAGGGAAGGCGGAGATTTGGACGTAACTTGGGTTACGTCGGACGTAACGCTAGACACTTCGAAAAGGTTTCTAGCCGAGGCAAACCTCACATGTTTCGTCATGGACACCAACGATGCGGACACTCGCTTTCCGGACCCTGCACAGCTTGTTTCTGAAATTCAACGCTGCCGTTCCATCCAGCGCGTCGGCAAAACGTCTTTTAGCTTGGCTGGGAACGTCTTTAGGAGGAAAAGGGAAAACTCTCCGATAAGGACTTTGAAACTCAATTGCTTCTGCGAGCGATTAAACTATTTTGGTGAAAACGCAAGCCATAAAATGACTGCATTTAATTTAGGCTCGCGGGGTTTTCACGGATCAAAACTGCTGTTCATTTTGCAACCACAAAATACAAAAAGTAACTTCGAAAGTAACTTCAAAGTAACTCGCTACTTTTTACAGTAGTTAGTAGTTTACTCAATTACTATTACGAATGCGTAATTTCTACTCTACTCCAATTACTTTTGGCGTCAATACTCAGTAACTTAACTTAACTACCTTTTTTGAGTAATTTGTACATGTCTGCATACAGCCTATCCAGAACACGCTATGTGGCGCCTCTCCCGCCGTCGACACGGAGTACGGCAGCCGTGAGCGCTCGCTCAGCTCACCACCCCTCGTCTAGTTCACGGCCACTCGGGTGACCAAGGACGTCATGAAGGAGGTTATTTTTGCTGTGATTTTTGTAATTTTAATTTGCCCATAACTTCTAAAATAAAGTGAATTCCGAGCAAAGAAAAGTTTCACTAAGTTACTACATTCAGTGCGCTCAGGTTTGTGCAAATTAAAATTAGTAAAGCCGTTGCAGGGCCCCTTTAAGGGGATGGCGTAACCTTTGCAAGTGGCATTATGGCTTAACCTCGAACCGCACCGCCCAGGTTACACGGGTGAGGCGGACCTACTCTTTAGCCAGGACGTTCAGCTGCTTGTCGTACAATGTTGCCAAGCGTCTCTTGCGAAAGAGAAGGATGTATTTTACGGAATACAAGAATAAAAAAAAATAAAAAACGAGCCTTTATTGTTTTTTGATACGTTTTATGCACGTGCTACGCGGCTATTTTTATCGCAGTTAGAAATCAAATGGAAAACATAAACGCTTCCCAAGAATGCAAACGGAACGACCATCAGGAGACGCAGGGCCACTGCAACAACGGTGGCTGCGCTCGAGGCAGCGCTGGTTTCCCACGACGTGCTGGAACAGGGGCTGCGATCGTTATAAAAATAGCTCCAGCCCTTAAACATGCCCCATCCTACAATATTTCATGCCACAATTGTGTGTGGATACCTCACCCTAAATTTCGAAACAGTAAGTACGTCGCTAACATGCGCTAACGTGGGCCATCGGCGATGCAGCAGACGCCGCCATCTTTGTCCTCGCCCACCCTATTGACGTGCCCCTAGCCAGGAGGCGTTGCCCTAGCCCACCTCAACATGCGGAAAGGTTACGCGGCGCCAGCGTCCCTCACAATGGCAGCACACAGGAGCCTTTCTTGCAAACGTGAATAGGAGCCGCACCGTGGTGGCGCCAGTGTCCTGCTGACACAGGCTTCTAATGCGGGCAGAAACGTGAGAGGAGGACAGGAGGGGGCAGGGACTTCGAGAACGCCGAGCTCTGGTTGGAAGGATTAGTAGGCAGACTCAAAGCCTTTGTCTCCACTAGTACCGTCGAAAGCGTCCGAATGCGAAAGCCAAATACCGGACGCCGGCGTTCTGCGTTCTAGCTCCCGTCCTATCGAGTGCCGTGAGACGCCGAGAAGAGCATGCAAAAAAGAGCCAATCACGAACCAAGAAGCTTGATGCCACGCCACGGTGCGAGGGGCAGATCTTCCGCGAGGCCGATCTGTGAGGTCTCCTGGCCGGAACTTCCTCACTGTCGTTCGCAGTCGTCGTCATACGTGCTTAATGTTGACGATGGTCAACGTGCCAAGTACTGAAGCCGTCACGCTCGGAACCTTTACGACATTTCTGCGGCAACAGCGGTATAGAGTGATGGCTGCTTTTTGTTGTCTGGGGACACTCGGAAGGTTAAGCACCTAAGAGGATGCCGCAGATCAGATGCTCGCGTTCGTCATCCGTGGAATACACTGCCGGGACTCTGCGAAGCGCGGTCGCGTGATAACTTGTCGTCCCAAGTGTGTTGACTGCGATGCCCATCTGCGGAACCCGCCTCCGTCATTATGCTAATTGCAGGTTCGCGTATAACGAGTGAGTACGTAGACGCTCACTTTCGGTGACACAGGGAGACGGAGCGATCGAGTCAGTAAAGAAGAAAATAAATTATGCGAAGACGCGTAATTTCGGCCACGATCCCTGCGGGAAAGCCTCAAAAGCGGAAGCCTAAAAGATAATTTCAGTTACCCGCTAAATTTTGCGGGAAAATTCACGGCTTGTGACTCAGACACAAATCCAGTTTTCATACTAAAGTTAGCGGGAAGATTGACGTCACGTGACCTGACGTCACGTGACCTACAACCATACAGGTTCCCCTCCAAATTTAGTGGGAAAGTATACGTCACAAGACACACCAATTCTCTGGCCAATACCCTACAATGATTTTTGTGCATTATAGGATTTTGAAGAACCAAACACCCTTCCACCCTAAGACATCATGGAGTGTACTCTCATTAGTTAACCCCTTTCTTGCACCTTCCTAACACCTCTTACTCCCTTTCATAATCTAAAGATGTAAAGGGGTGTTTTAGCTCGTGTCCGACACCCTTCTAACACCCTTCATATTAAAGTGAGGGCGTTAGGTGTTTTGAGTGTCATTACACCTTTAAGGGTTGAAAGAGTTTACTGTAGCCACAGAGATGCGCATGCAGCTTTTGTATTTCCTGATTGGCTCCGTCGGATCGTAGCGTTTCCTGCGATATGGAATTAATGTGAAATGGAAGGTGGCATCATCTTTCTTCTTGTATATATCTACGTGCGCGACCAGAAGCGTCGTTGTGGTCAAAGTTCACGATTGGCCAAACCATATAGCTTCCTGTGTACTGATTAACGCCTAGCCGCTATGGCCGCTATGGCTAGCAAATCCTCCTATAGTCGGTTACAAGTCAAGAAGGTAGGAGAAGCTCCTCCCATAATCATGATGCGACCGTTTGAAATCCATCCGCAGTCGAAAGAATAGTTCCCTGGAAACACCCCTTGTTCAGCTTCAATGAATAGATAATGGCTACAGAGTGATGCCTACTTGTCTCCGACCCCCCCCCCTTTATTTTTTTTTTAAGAAAGCGATTTTTGTATTCATTGGAGAGGAAAACCAGAGCACCTGAAAGTGGCCTTGTATCCATCGGAGGGGGCAGCTAATCTCCTTCAAAGTCGTTTTTGTTTCCACCGAAACAAAAACGACTTTTAATCTACCTCTCGTGGCTTCCACAACGCCAAGTCAAGGTCGAAAGAAAAAGCAAATATTCAAAGCCGGGCAATCCTCTCCCGCGTTGGCCACGACGTCACGGAAACGATGGGACGCTGTTGGATGGGGAGGTGGCGGACGGATATATGATTCCGTTTGAGGGGCGTTTGCCGCTACCTTCTCGACTTGTAACCAGACATGTACACGTTACCTCCAAAAAGTAACTAAATACCGTTACTCGTTACTCGCTCAAAAAGTAACTAAATCCGTTACTCGTTACCGATTCTCAAAAGGAACGCGTGAGTTACCTCAAAAGTAACGAGTTACTTTTCACGTTACTTTGACGACCAAATACACAACCGTTTTTGTTTCATGGTTTATTGTTTTCTTTTTAGCAGTCGTTGCAGTTAAGCAGTAGCTGCCTCTCGAAGTTTTCATCAGTTATGTTTCCCCGCTTCCTTAAAAATACATCTCCGGCGACGCTGAAGAGTCGTTCTACTGACGCGCTCGAAGGAACGGCAGTGTTGTGCTTCAGGAAGAGCTGGTGAATCTTCGGGAACTGCGCCTTCATTGAGGACAGCGGGTAATGGGTTCTGTGCCTTCCCGTGTTCGCAACCTCCGGGTTTACATTCGGTCCCTACCCGGTTCTAGGAGGTTCAACCAACGAACCTTATTCTGTTCGCTGGGTGAAGGACGTTCCCAGCTGTAGAGTTCAGTACAGCAACGTTTATCGCTGGACACGTCAGTCGAACTCTTCAACTGACGTGTTCAGCGATATACGTTGCTGTACTGTCATACTGTTTAGTTGTTTTTTCGGGTCGCCCACCTACCGTTCTCGCAATAGACGCATACTCAGGTTAGAATAAAAACAAGGCCGTTTAAGCGGTGTTGTACACGTTACTCCTCAAAAGTAACGAGATACCGTTACTCGTTACTTGGCCTTAAAAGTAACTAAATACGTTACTCGTTCCTTTTCTAGAAAAGTAACTAAATACGTTACTCGTTACCGAAAATAGTAACTAGGTAGAAGTAACTCGTTACTTGTAACGCGTTACGTACATGTCTGCTTGTAACCTCACTTTGGTCACGGCGAGGCAAATCCTGGTCGTGACGTTGCGAACGCAAACCATAGAGGGCGCCACCGAAATGTCTCGGCGCCAGTACATGCAAACAGTAATCTGCGTGACGTAGTTAGCGAACGCAAATCATCGTAACTGACAGTAATAGCAGTTATAGACTCCTCCCCTCTCCCCTCCCACCTTTTTTCCCCCTCTCACTCGAAGAGCGCGTATGGCTTCCCTCGTCGACATAGCGAGATGCTTCAAAAAGAAATCTCAAAAACGCAAAAGCATTCATCGAGGAATCAAGACGCTGATGCACGAGTCACAATCGAGCGACGAACAGAAACAACCGACACCGAAAAGTCCCAAGCACGTGCTGAATGCACGCTAAGTGTAGACGCTTTACGCACGCGCCAGGTTGAGCCGCCATTGCCGACCTTTTCTTGTCTTACCGAGATGCCGAGCCACTGGAGCGGGCGTTGGCGAGTCTCCACAAGGGGCCTGTGCCGGGGAGAAAGGACACTAGCATACACGCAAAATGGCAATAGCCTGTCCTGTTTTGGCAACGGTGAAGTGAAGCGAACGGAATGCAGAGGAAACAAAAATTGAAGGTCGGTTATGGCGGCGCCCATGCACAGCTGCCTGAAAGCGTCTATACATTTGGCAAGCATTGCAGCGGCTCGGGAAGTAAGCAGGACGAATCGCAAGCCTGCCAAAGCTTCGCGTGCGCGCTGCTTGTGCTTGTGACTTGTTTGTGTCGGCTGTTTCTGTTCGTCACTCTAGTGGGACTCGGGCCTAAGCCTTTTTAGCGAGATCCCGACTGCAACCCCGTGACTTGCGGACGACTCGCGGTCCCACTGTTAATACGCGTACAAAAAGACAGCTCTGCAGAACGCTGTCTGAGGCGTATTTCTTTCCTTCGTCATAGAACTGTCTGCAGACATGTTGGCAAGCAGGCACATGTAGGAAGCGCACATACTTTGCTCATGCTTCAGTCGTGAAGATAGTTCTGGCATCATGTCTGCAGAGAACTCCGTGTGTTTTGTACGATGTACCATAGCCTCCTCTATACTCACAAAGCCTGGCAGTTCAACGACGGAGCGGAGCCATAGAGTGCCCGGTTGCAGATCTGGAGCGCGAGGATCTGGTAGCACAGAGCATCAAAGAGCCATTTCTCGGGGAACCTGGACGTCAGCGCACAGCTTTTGCAGCGGCGAGGACCCGAAACGCACTTGTTCACTCGGGAGAAGTGTGTTTCGGCGTGTCGCCGCAGCGGGGCGCCAGTCACGTGGCTCTCCTCTCATCCGTTGTCTGCCGCTCCACCTTTTCCATTTCGGCGGCCGCTTCTCGGGCAATCTGCCAGGCTTTGTCAGTATATAGGGGGCTATGGATGTACCAACAGTGTGACAACAACTCGCACTTCTTTCCACCAACTCCGACCGCCCTCGAGTCTTATTTGGTCTACTTTGGGTCTGAAGATGAATAGGGGTAAAGTGTGCGAGATAGAAACACTTCGGCACGCATTTCTAGGTGTAATAATAATAATATATAATAATATATACCATAAAGACAAAAACCACGTCCACTCCTCAAAATATATATTTATTAGGTTTATTGTCCATTGTCGATTTCAGATAAACGAAATTCGAACGGTGGTATAAAAACCCTAATATATAAAAGGACGTGGAGATATCACAGATATGCCTCCAGAACTGAAAAAAAATTCGATATTTCTGACAAACGCAAAAGTGAGAAAATCGATAAAGAACACTCAAATATACCGAAAATATTACTATTCGCGATACTATAGTCAGTATATCTAAGGGATTCCGGAAGAGCACACACTTAGAAGCATACATTACTCAGAACACTTTGGCGTATGTTCACGCGTGTGACATTTACGGTGAGGGGAGCAGTTGTTGTATACCGTGCTCTCCTGTGAAAGCGTGTAAAACATGTGTTTGTTTGTGCTCCGTTGAGTTACTAGGTCATTCAACGCGTGTGCTTGTATACGTTCACGTGCGCGGTTCGCGCTCAATTGCATCATATATGTCGCATGTAGAGAACAGTAACAGAAAGCAAACGACTCAATGTCATCCAATTGCAAGTACTCAAATCGTGAAACAAGAACTAGGTTCGGCAATTGATCGAGAAACCTACCGATTAATCGATCAATGGAATGCTTTCATCGTGATTCTTTTTTACCCGGTTAAGTGGTAAACATTGGAGGAACCAAAAGAAAGTAAAAAATTAAACACTTTCCCGCGCAGACGTGGACGAGAGCACCTGTGTGAAGGGCAAACTTTATGTGAAATTTTCACCTAAAGTAAACTGTAGAGGAAATACTTGTAACTCCAGACAACGTGCAGAAGGTTACACGTATCCCTGCTATTTCAACGCCGCGCAAATGTCCGTTTAACTGCAACTGAGACTATTCTAAAAAAAAATAATCCAAAGGATGTCGCTTTTGCCGGACAATATCAACGAACCCCTTTCCTTGTGCAGTTGAATTGTGAGTGTCTGCAGTATCTATGAGTGTGAGTGTCTTTGAACTGCCTCTACTACACATCGAGGTTAAATCATACCGAAAATTGTATATTGCGCCGTTCATCACAATTCAGCAAAAAGAAAACAAAAATATTACGTTTTTTTAATATGCGTGAAAATAGACGAGCTTGATTAGTTAATCTATTAAATGGTGGCGATTAATGGGGTTACCAAATTTTAATCGACACGCAGCCCAGAACCTTTATCTCAAATTAAATTTGTATTAATTCACAGGTGTTCTATTCCGACATACAGTTGCGGAAATATTTGCATTGGTCGCACATCCATGAACCGTACGTTCAACGCGATAGTGCGAAACTGAGCACAGGCCTTTCTTTGAGTAGAGTCAAAATAGCAAGGCCTGTCTCTTAGATGCTCATTGACATTGTCATAGCCTATCGTCGACAACAATGAACTAAATCATGAAGAAGAAAAAGCAGTCACAGTTGCAACAATGGAAATAGGCACTGAAGTATTTAAATGACATATTTTGTTGACATGGCATTTTTATATATCTAAGTGCGCTACGTAACAGATCTAGCAGCGCGCTCGGTTTACTTCCAGTTATCTCCAAAATGACGTGTCTTGTCTACTGGTTGTATTTTCTTGCGTCCGGTGAACTTGGCAACTATTTAATAAATATAGTTAAATCAGAAAGCAAAACAGAAACCTTAGCTGCGCAGTGCCTCGAGTATCGCTTGCACATTTTGATATTTAGAGGCACGTGGCATACATAAATGCCAAATAAAATGTGATAGCCAAGGTTTTGAGGAATGAAGACCACGAAAAGTATCACAGAATCTTTGCCACAGACAAGCATTCTTTAGAACTCCACAAGAAAAATAAAATTGTTTGGGTTTTGGGGTGATTACTAAGATCGGTTCACCGATTCACACAATAAATATTTTCGAAAAGCACAACACACCGGCACTGAAACGAGCCGTAAGGCTTGGCAGAACGCTTTCGTTGCACCAGTTTATGACGCACATCATATGTTATGGTGCTGATGCCATGATGACATTCAAGGGACCATGATGTGATTTTTCAACTTCTTCCTCAGATTTAATCTTCAACTCAAAAGCGAATTGAGAAATCACGTAATCGTGACGTGCTTGGCTGCGGAGGCGATGAGTCCAAGCTTCCATCGTTCTTTTTGAGGGGCCATGAAACGAATTTTGGTCTGGGATGAAATGAATTTACATTGACATTTTACAAATAGCATATCGTTTAGTTGGCCAAAAGAAATAAGGTAGAAAGTCAAGAGCTTAATTTTCGGTGAGAAAATTTGAAAACATGGCAGACTATTTCTTACCTTCCTCCCTTCGGAAGCCATCTGCCTTTACACTCACTGATACATCCGCGGTACCGAAGGCACGTCACCTGGCCCCAACGAACGTCACACGACACACCTGACCTCGCTATATTCTCTTCACCCCTAAGCTGACAGTGCGGTGTGAGCTACGCGCTGGCTGGACCAATCAGCCACCTCCTTTGATCACCTGACCCCCTTCTCTGCGCGTGGATAAATGCGCGAGGGAGGGTGATCACGTGGCAAAAGCTATAAGTGTGGCTGACCCAACGAGCACGTAGTTTCTATAACTGTGGAAATCGAGCAACTTTTGTTCGAACTTCGACCAACGGCTAATTTTCTAGGGGAGAGAATGGCAATGTCCGGGTACACAAACG
>JAZHYW010036123.1:0-161093 GCA_037355805.1 Ixodes ricinus | reverse complement strand
AGCAGAAATAGGATGGAATGAATACGTGCTTTCCAACGATTCCTGCGACTTCCTCTGGAGTTTATTTAAGGTATCGACGTTTATCGAGGCCACACATGTGTGCAACTTTTGCCGTGGGACAATTAGTATTGCCAGTGGCAATGGCGCAACACAAATCCAACAGAAAATATTCCTTGATATGAGCGCGTTTTATTTTTCTTTATCCCAACTTTACGTTTCCACCCGTATATTATTTATTTGACAGAACGCAGTGGCTCCAAATTTCGGAGGTTTTAGAATCAAACAAATAAACTCCTATAAAATCGAATTTCCGACATCCCGCGCTTACCACAGATATGACGAAAAATACCTCGAAACACAGAATCCTCTATCTGTGAATGGCCGCCGGAGAAATTGATGCTTGAACCGCTCGCTGGCAGGATACGACTTTAATGGAGACCTTTACGAATGTGGACGACAGGTTGCGCCGGGTACAGTGCGTCACCCGGTTAAACGGATGGGGAGCTGAACAAAGCCTGCAGAACGTCTACTTTGAAATCAACGCTCACGTTGATTTCGCTGATGGAAAACTTCAGGCAAACACGACGCACCTTTGCTGGCCAGCGACGACAGCAGGCCGAAGACTTCTGCAAGCAGGAAGCCAGGGCCGGAGCAGAGATTGTCACAAGCTTCGTCAGACGCGCTCCGCTTGATGAACCGCATGACGCCAAACGTTTCCGAAGAGAAAAAGCTGCAGGTCGTGATGCGGGAAGTGAAGGAAAACATCTTCCGACGACGTTTCAGACACCTACCACCGTCGAAGGATTCGTCACTGAGACCCCAAATATCGAACGTGCCTTCAAGCACGGGCCCCACCAGCGACTCCCAGCGCATCGCTGCCCTCTTTCTTCCAGCACGACATCGGACATCAACTAGATCATTTGCGACGTCGACCGGGAAGAGCTGAGAAGTTTTGCCTGCTGACGACCAGCCGGCTTCGCTGGTAATTGCCGAAGTTGTCCGCGACGAAGTTCAGCGGGCATTCCATTCGGAGAACTCCTCGCCAGCGTGGCAACATCAGACGAGCCTACCGGCCCTGCATACTGTAGCTCGGGGACCGGCGCCAGCTGCCGGCAGTATTCCACACCGCTGCGCCGTGAACAGAGCCGCAGACCTCCGACATCGGGAAGGCATTGTAACTCGTCCGTTCTGAACAACCGGCGCTTGGGAAGACGGGTGTGTGGCGCACGGCCGATCGACGACCTCTGTGTTACCACTGCGGCGACGCCGACCGGTCCCCAGCGGGTGCCCGTACCGACAAATGGGCCTGCGAAGGTTTACGCCCACGACAGCGCCCCCGGCCCGCCTTGGGGAACGACCAAGAGACATCGAGGATGTACCTCCGACGACCCCTGTCCTCGGTGCCAGCGCCGCCCCGAAGTTCCCGTTCGCCTACGCAACTCGACGTTGCGCTCGTCGTCCTGCCGCCGCTGTCCGTCGGGACGGCCTGGTCACCCCTATCTCGCCGGGAAGGCTGAGTGCGAGCGACGCCTGGAGGAATGGTGTTGCCGAAGACGACCGAAGTAAGAGGCCTCCAGGAGGGCTGACGGAGCACTCCCCCGCTCTCCCGGCACTACGCATCACAACGACGCCCACGCAACCGTGCCCAACAACGCATGGCGTTATTATCGGCGGCCGCGACGCGTCGGCACTCGTGGAGACCGGAGCAGAGCAGCTCAGACTTGAGTGGGAGTACCTCTGTCACCGCCTTCGAGAGTTGGCTGACGCCGTGGGATGGGCCGCAGGTGCGAACCGCTGGAGGACACCTCATGCGCCGGCTCGGAAGGTGCACCGCTCGCGTCGAGATTCCACGGCGAGACCGTGTCCTGTGAAGGTCGTCCGTTCTACAAGACTGTGCCGAGAGGACGTTAATCTCGAGGATGGGATTTTTGTGCCGAAAACGGCGCCGTCATCGACCTGGAGCGAGCAGGCTAGACGCCGCAAATCCTGCCCTGTCACCGGAACCAACCCAGAGCGACGTCACCCGCGGTCCGAAATTCTCACCGATTACGTGAACGTGCCGCCACGATCGTCTGCTTTTGTACCCGCCAGGACCGATGAAGCTGCCTGCGTCGGGCTCTGCTTGAAGGCGGCGCTTAGTTCGCTGCTAGAGAACTCGGCGTCGCAAGAGGGAGTAATGGGCGTCTCGGTTCGACCTGCCGTTATCATTCAGAACGCAACGCAGAAGAGTACCGCCGTGGCCGTGGGCCACATCGAACTCAGAACTCCGCGAAATCGCCACGATTACTGAGTGTCCCTCACCTGAGCAAGACAGTGCCGTCGCCATCGCAGCTCGACGCGGCCAAACCCTCAGCTTCCGGTGCCCGAAACTGACGGCAGCTGATTAACCTCCTCCGCCAGTACCACCGACTGCTTTGCGACATCGTCGAAGACTCGAAGGAGCGCGCCAAACCGCCGTTGCAGAAGCACCGCATCGATTACCGAGGACGACGCGCTCCTGTGCAGCCGATCGCCCGTACAAAGGTTTCTCTAAGAGAAGGGAGGGCATCCAGAAAGAAGTTCAAAGTGCGGAACGACGACGCGAATCAAACCTTCAAAAGCAGTCCATGGGCCCTCTCCAGTCGCCGCTGGTGAAGAGCGAGGATGGAACACTTCGGTTCTGCGTGATCTAACCCGGCAAGCTGAACGCGATGACGAAGAGAGGCGTCTATCCACTCCACCGCAACGACGAAACGTTAGACTGACTGCGCCACTCTCGGTGACTTCTCATCGATGGACCTGAAGAGCGGCTACTGGCGATTGAGTCTGGCGAAGGCGGTACCGAGAAAGACCGTGTTGTCACGCCAGGATGGGCTGTACGAGTTCGGTGATGCCCTTCAGGACCATGCTGGCGCCAGCAACTACCAGCGTGTCATGGACGCCGTGCTGGCAAGGACTGGAAGTAGGCAGGGGCGCTGTTCTGCCTCGGCGTACGACGTCGTAATGTTTTCTGGCGACACCGGCGAAACTTGCGGCTGATGCCGAAGCCTGTTCTCCAAGCCTTACGAACCGCCGGACTCACCCTCCAGCCGTCGAAGTGACGGCTCGCCTGACGTTTCCGACTGAAGTTCCAAGGCCACGAGGTTAGTAACGAAGGCGTTTGCACAGACCCAAGAAGACATCGCGCCGTCACGGTATATCCAGCGCCGACAGACAAGAAGGCCGTGCCGGGATTCCTTGAGCTTATCTGCCTACTATCGGCAGCTTCGTTCCAGGATTTCGCAAAGGATTTCCGCACCTTGCTTACAAACCTCACGAGGGACGAGCAGAAGTTCGAGATGGGTCGAGGAGCAGCAGCAGGCATTCAACGAGCTGAAGCGACGACAGACTCCTCCTGTTCTTGGACTCTTCGATCAGGATGCGGAAACAGAGATTCACACGGACGAAAGTAACGAAGGACTTGGAGCGGTACTGGTTCAAGTGCAAGAAGGCACCGACGGGAGTCATCGCTTACACAAGTCGGACACTGTCCAAGGTGGAAGAGAATTGCTCCACGACTGAAAAAGAATGTCTTGCGGTCGTCTGGGCAATCACGAAGTTTCGACCGTACTTGCACAGGAGCCCGTTCACGCGTAGTAGTCACCGGACCACCACTCGCTCTGCTGGCTTGCAAATCTCAAGGACCCGTCAGGACGCCTCGCTCGATGGAGTCTTCGGCTTACAAGAGTTCAAGATGACCGTGGTCTACGAGTTGGGCCGCAAGCGCAGCGACGCCGACTGCGCTGTCCAGAGCCCCGATCGGCACATTCCGGCAGAAGCGACGACGATGGCGACCGGTCCTTCTCTAGCGTTGCAGTGAACACCACGACGACATGGCACGACGTCAGCGAGACGATCCTGAGCCGCGTGCACTGGCAGAGCACCTGGAAGGGCGCGGAAGTACCCATGCCACGTGTTCTCTCCCAGGCCCGGCCAACCTTCGCCATTCGACAAGGCGAACTCTACAAAGAGAACTTCGGAGACAATGCTAACTCGCCGTGGCTGCTGAAGTAATCCCAACCGACCTTCGAAGAGATCTTTCAAGCCTGCCGCGGCGACCCGGCGTCCGGGACACTGGCCCATATTCGCGAAGAGCCTGGCCAAATGCCGGCTCCCCGACCCGTCACCCCTAGCCGCGATCATGCCACGGTGCCAGCGATGATCGCACGATCAGGTATGCCTCGCTCGGTGTGGTCTCCGACTCCGGGAGATCGATATGACCGTGGTCTACAAGTCGGGCCGCAAGCACGGCGACGCCGACTGCCTGGCCAGAGCCCTGTCGATACACCTCCCGGCAGCAGCGACGGCGGTGGCGACAGTGAGTGCTCCCTGAGACACACTGAACATCGACGACATGGCACGACAAGCAACGAGACGATCCCTGAGCTGCGCGCACCTAATGGAACGGCTGGGACGGAACGGGGTACCACCGAGCCCTACCGACCTTCACCATTCGACCAAGAGTACTTTATAAAAAGAACTTCGGGGACAACAACTCGCCGTGGCTGCTTGTAATCCCGACCGACCTTCGAGAGGAGGTACTTTCAAGCCCTGCCACGACGACCCGACGTCTGGGTACCTTGGACCACAGTCGGACACTGGCCCGCATTCTTGAAAAGTGTTACTGGCCCCAGAGCTCCCCAAGGCCGTCCACCTACACGCGATCATGCCGTGAGTGCCGGCGACACCGAAACCTCCGACGTTGCCGGCTGGTCTCCTGCAGCTCGTTCCCTCCGTCAACTGCCGCCTTCTAGCAGATAGGAATGGATCTACTTGGCTCCTTTTAAGCCGTCAAAGTCAGGAAACCGCTGGATAGTTGTCGCCACAGATTATCTCACGCGGTACGCCCGAAACAAAGTCCTTCCTTCAGGGACTGTTGTGGAAGTCGCCAGGATTTTCATCAGATCCATCGTCCTCCGGCACGGCGCTCCCGAAGTTCTTGTTACAGACCGTGGATCTATCGTGTATGGCTCTCAGCTGACGTAAGAGCACCTTCGCCTCAGTAGCACCAGTCACCGTCGAAGACCACTGCGTACCATCACGCAGACAAATGGACTAACGGAAAGGCTAAACAAAGCTATACTGCCGACATGATCTCCATGTTATGTTAACGTAGAACACAAGACGTGGGACGAGGCATAACCTTACGTGACGTTTGCTTACAACACGGCGGTGAAGGAGACCGCAGGAGTAACACCATTTCAGCTGGTGCATGTGGCCGAAAAGTAACGACCATACTCCAGAGGCGATGCTGCCCCACGAACCAGCTGATAGAGCCAAGACGCCCAGGTGGTTGCTCGACGAGCTGGAGAAGTTCGCTTCAACTCACCCGACTGCGGAGTCAGGATCAACAACTGACAAACGCTACGGTACAATTTTCAGGCGGATCGACGTTCGCTTCAAGCCAGAGTCCGTATGTAGGTCTGGACCCTGATACGGCGACGCGGTCTAAGCGAGAAACTCCGCAAGCGCCTGCGCTGGATGATGTTGTACGGAACGACGATTCCAGGGAACAGCGTTCGCTGGAACGCGTCCCACGCGCAGGAGGAACGGGGGAACGCCGCCGTTCCATTTTTACATCGGATGGAACTGGAACGGAACTCTCGTTACATTTTGTACTGGAACGGAAAAGTGACGGCGTTCTTTTCGTTCGAGTGGGCGGTAATTTTTATTTTATTTGTAACGGGGAAATTTTAAGTATAAAAACACCTCCTCCCCAGGCCATATTTGTTTTTAACTTGTTGACTTTTGGCTACTATATCTTAGGGCTGATTTTGTGTGGTCCTCGCTTGGTGACAGTCGGGTGCCGGATAAGCTAGTGGACATTGATTTTTGGGTTAGGTGCCCGAGACTGCGGTATAAAAAGCAAACCTTACAAGTACGCAGAAGGCACAGAAAGAGGGACGTTTCAGACTCGAGCTGCTTTCTTTGCCCCCCCCCCCCTTCACGAGATCCTCGCACCGAAATCTAAGGCCGAACTAAAGACATTTTCTCAACTACCATAAAGAGACCTACTGATTTTACAACAAAATCACAGGCTACCAGACATCGATAACGCACCGCTGTATCCTGAACGTTGGTCACTTGAAATATGCACAAGAAATTAACCTTGATTCCTTCTCCTGTCCCTCGCCTTCTGAGCTGCAGCAACGAATCCAACCTTCACGAAGAAGAACTGGTAGTTTCCAGACTGACGCTTCCAAAGCACCACCCTCTCCCTTCGCTCGCTCGATCTTGCGGACAGCAACATCAAGAAAAACAACTGTTGTTAAGTTTTAAGAGGGACTTTGTTAAATTGAAACGATGTGAAAATGTTTAAAACGCTCGTGCCATGTGGGAGTAGCAATACATTTGGCTCGTCTGAATCGTTCATCACAAATATAGATATGGTTAAAGCTGCGATTTTTAAACTTCAATATATCAGCAAATATACCTCGATTCCACTTGTTTTTTCTTCTTCTGGTGCCCTTCCATCACGGCATATAAATTTGTACCCATTTGTCGGATGATAAAAAAAGCTTTGTTTGATCTAACATCATGGTAATCAGCAAAATACAAAAGTAACGTATATGTAACGATGCGATTCCATTTTTTAACACAAACGGGAACGGAAGTTCGCGCACGCGATGGAACTTGTAACGAGACGCGTTTAAAAATCAGAAGGAACGAGGAACGAGCTTTCGTTCCATTTGAGGAACATGTACAACACTGCTTCCCGGACCTACAGCCTTCGTCGGCTCTTGTATCTGAACTACGAGGTGATACCCCACGGTGACGGAACACGGACTTCATCGCGCCGCCCTCCACGACTGGAAGTCGTTCACGTCGTGCGCCTGAAGCCGTACTACGATCGATAGGACTGTGATCTTCGTTTTTTGGACTATACGCTCGATAGTACTGTGTTTTACACGCCTCCTGGATTTTCCATTATTTTGGTTTGTTTTTCTGATTCGTTTCCCGTCAAGTTGCATCAGGGCGATGCTCTTTTAAAGTGAGGTAATGCCACGTGCGTCGCCAGGCTTGAGCGTGCGTGGCCGAATGGTTACCGCGCTGACTGTCTCGTGGAATATCTGGGTTTGATTCTAGGTCGCGGAATGTTCTTTTTTCTGTTCTTTCTACTGCATTGTCGTTCTCGCAGTTCGAGAACTTTCTCGTCTGATCGAGTTACGGATGTTCTACGCGCCGGACGTTCTGGGCCGTATGTTCCAGAAACGCGGGCCGGTACAGAGGTGCTCCGCGACTCGCCCCAACGCTCGATCCTGTACTGTTTCGCCGACATCGACTCCTGCGACGCTAGCCTTTCTCTATTTTGTTTTGGGCAAAAGTTTGCCCCATTAAACGCTGTTTCTTGAATTATTCACCGCCTCGTCATTTGTCCTCGTGACACTATTGTGGATGCATGATGTTGTTAATTCTGACCTCTTACAGGACAATGCTATGCCTTTCTTGGTGTGTTTGAGTGTGCTGACCGATAGTTTAGATAACCCTTCGCTGTTCTAGAATGGTATGTGCTACATACATGCTCTTCCTTCATTTCCACTAGGATATCTAAAACTGAATATGGTTCTCTTTTGGGGTCTCATATGTCAACCGAAGACCTTGTTCAGTTAATGTCTTGGTAAGTGCTTCGTGAAACGTTATATGGGAATCTATACTCTCAATGAATACCACGCAATCGTCAGTATTCTGATTCCATGGCGCGCCTCAGAGCGGCCACTCCTCAGATAGCGAACGACTGGATGTCGTAGAAAAATTGTACTTTTATATCCCTAGCAGCCACCGTAAAAGACGGTGCTTCGTAGTAGCTCGTTACATGGTGATCCCAGATCGAACGAGTCCAAATACAAAAAAAGGAAGAAAAAAACACACACGGCTGGGACTGATGCCAACGCGATGCAGCCTAGCGCGCAAGTCCAAGCCAACCCCTGGATTGCAGTAGCAGCACAGTCAGAATATCCTAAAAATCTTTCTGGTAGATTTTTCCAGGCTGATTTGAGAGCCCGGTCCATCTTTCCTATAGGAAAATATTGCTGAGCACGGCTGCCGCCCTAGGTCCTATGCATACTCTTGACCTCTGTACGAAACTTTGTCCTGTGATTCAGCGAAGGTGGACCTTAAATAAACGGACAAAAGGTTCGATGAAATCTTCTCACCTGAGATCCCGCTTTGCGTTTCGAACTTGATTTTGTTGTTGTGATCAAACCTGCGTTCTTCAACACTCAACTTGAGATCATCGTGCAGCATAGAGTGGCACAGTTCCTCTATATCGATGCCGAAATGCGCTGCTCTGTCCTTCAGACAATTCATTACCGCTATGGATCGGGGACGCAAACAAGGGTCTTCCAATCAGTACGGAGTCGAGGTGTTTTTGCATATTCCAAGCAAAGATGGCTCTAGTGTCGTACCTTTGAAGTGTAGCTTTTCAGGGGCTATGGACTGAACTGTAGCAGCCGGCGAGAGTGGTATTCCCCACAAGGAAAACGCATTGCCGCGACTTTGGTAAACACGGGCTAAAAGCAAACGATGTTTATTTCTACAACGTGAAATCTGAGTTGGTTTCATGGCAATACACCCTAGTAATGTGGTGAAACCTACCTTCTTTCACAGGCGGAAACATAATTATTTTCTCATCATAACAACAAAGTGCAGCCGTTTTTCTTTTTGGGAATAATGGATTGAGTTTAAAAACAACGTAAAAAAAAGAAGAAAAGGGTATGATGGCAACTTTTAAACTAAAAAATTGGAGGTCTTTTTTTTCGGTTTCATGCACTCCGATTTTTTGAAGTTTTATTGCATTGTGGAATGAAATGTCACAGTTATATATGTTGACACAATTTGCATTTGCACTCAGCATTTTTGTCCGACTGTTTGTTTTGGAAGGTTCTTAGGCTAAACCTAGTCTTTGATCGCACACTCCGATGACTAAAGGTCCCTCGATGTTTCAAATTCGTACATGTTTAGAAAACTCGGTGGTTGGCCCATTAAAACAGTAACTTGTTTAACTAGTTACCAGAGTACGTTTCATGTTTCTCTTACTATACGAAAACCTACAGTTCGGTGTAGAGAAGCTTTTCTCTCCACATCTTTTTCTTTCTCTTCTTTTTCTCCATGAAAGAAGAACAAATATTTGCAATATAATATGGCATAAAGACTGCGTTGTATCGGCGACGTCAATAAAAATTCAAATTGTGAAATTAATTTTATCTTTTGCAAGACACAGAAAGCCACATTTTACGTGGCTCTACGTGAATTATGAACAGTGCGCTTCTGGCTCTAACGTAAAAAGAAAAAGAGGAAAACCAGAAAAAGAACAGGCCAACGTCAACAGTGTCGCGCCCCCAGCGAGGAAAAGAACAGACGATAAAAAATAAACCTTGAATATCGTGCCGCAGAACAACAGGAACTGGACGTGTTTCTTCTTTTTCCGCCCTGTTTTTTTTGTTCTTTGTTTATCTGTTACAGTTGGCTCTCCCGTTGCTTCGAACGAAAGAGGCAGGGAGCGAACAATGAATGACGTCGCCGAGTGCAAGCCGGTTCCCATCTTGCATCAGCCACGGGCGAGCTCCCGGCATGAGGTCACGTGGGCCTCTCTCTGGCCTCCCGTTGGCCAAGAGGGCCGCGCCGAGCGCCCGCAACGCCATCGCGGCCGTTTCTCTCCCACGTCGTCTGCTCGAATGGACGCCGACCGGCTCGCGACGTCTGCTTTCGAACTGCTGGTGATTTTCGCGTTCAAAACGGCCAAGCGACACCGCATTTTCGCCGAATTCGGTCTCACAAAGACGTGACGCAGCCAGGCACGGGATCTGGAACGCTTTAATTGAGTTTCCTCCGCGCCACAGCAGCTGCACGACTGACCGGTACTCAGCCATGGCATCGGGGATATGGGTGTTTGGCTACGGATCGCTGGTCTGGAGATCCTGGATTTGACTCGTGCGCAGCCAGATCGGCCACATCCGTGGCTTCGAGCGACGGTTTTGGCAAGGAAACGACAAGCACAGAGGAACACCAGAAAAGGTAATATCCTTTTTCCCCCTCACCGTAGCTTTACAACCATACTTCGCCTACAAGCAGTTGTCGAAAACGCTCACATACACAATGTGCGTCACCGATGTTGTTTTTCTTTGTTTATTTTTAGGTACTCAATCATGACCGAGTTTTCACTCGCGGTTTGAATACCCGTGGAACAATAATCGCTATTGGGAATGTTTTATGCAGACTTCAATTGTTTTCGCCTCCTGCTAGATCGCCAACGCGATGGCGAGCTCCTTACGAACAGCTGTAGAAATAATATGCGTGCTGTCTGTGCGCAGAGGGTAATTCCGTAGCGTCTACGTGGCGTCGCGTCTCTGCTGGCAGGTGGTGAACTCCTGTCACCAGACCCTTCGCCAGGCCGAACGTCGGAAGATGTATGACTGAGTTCTGTTTACCTTCTGACAAGTTCTCAGAAGCTTCTGCTGTGCGTCGTAAATTCTTCGATTACTGTAAAGTTAAAAAAAGGTATTTGCAAAGGACGTCAGGTAGAAGAAACATATGTGTACAGTAAATTTATTTCCTTCTTGAGTTAGTGACGCGACGCTCAATTATTTCCTGTAATCGCTTGCAGCTAGTGAATGACGGCGCTTACAGGGTGTCACACAAGAAAATTTACACGGTCTTTTTTACCGCCAAAACTAAGCTAGGCATCGCACGAACGCTCAATCTCCGCCCGAAGGTAGCGCTAGAGGTCACAACCAGATGCCACAGTTTCAGCCCGATCCGATAACTTAATCAAACGTTATAAGTGATTTCTGAAAATTTCAATGGGAAAACAGCGCCAACGGAGTTTTTCGAATACATGGGGCTCTATGGCGCCAGAAACCGAAAACGGCCAAAAATGAATGTTTCCCGGTAGGTTACCGAAAATCACTATAACTTTTTTAATTCTGGGATGGGGCTCTTTATCTATTGTGACCTCAACCACTGGGCGGAAAATCGAAGCGTTCGGCGACAACATTTTATTACGCGTAGAACTGTACAATTTCTTTTGTGACGCCTAACCTGTTCAACTCATAGCGCTCCTTCAATAACCCCTCGTAATTTTTCTTCTTCCGTATGGAAACCTGACGGGTATTTGGTTAATGCAGCCTCCATAATATCGTCTTGTGGGGCTGCCAGTTCACGGTGCGTGGTAAGTACGACATGATTTTATGCTTGCCAAAATAGTCCTGCTATTACCCAACACGGACACACACGCTGAGCGAGGCGAAACTGACGGCAGGCAAACTGACACAAGCACACACACAAGCCCATACCACGAAACGAGAAATTTTGTATTCCTTTTGGCCTACTTGTCTCGTCACGGCGAGAGGAAACGGTTTTTCCCCGCTGCACCACGCTATCGCGAACAAGGGCAGCAGCCAGACACCTTTGGACATCGGTGGCTGGAAAATGCAGCTGCCCTCCGCAACTGTTGACATCCGTGGGACGGAAACGTCGGCGTCAAAATCGAACGTTGTCAGCAGCACCAGATGGCGATACGTTGCCAAATTCATCAATATTAATGACGACGGTGATTAAATTACCTCGGAAGCGGGCGTTAAACTTCGCTGTACAAAATGAAAAAAATTGCGCACAATGCGTAACGCTGACCGCGTCAGGTCGCCAGCGCCGTTATCGCTTCTTATCTAACCCTCGCAACTCCTCGCGATGAACAAAAATACACAGAAATCTCTCAATGATATCTCTGCAGGTTTTGAAGTACTGGGCGCGGCAGTCCGTGATCTGTGTTTTTTGATTTTGATTTTGATTTTGATTTGCGCAGATCGAGCTGTACGTAGCGTGCAAGGCGAAACGGAGAGGTTAAAGCCCTTGCATACAGCCATCTTTCTTTTGCCTACCGCCGTGTACATAAAGTCACAAAATGACGTCACAGAAACTAAAACAAGATGTGACAAAGGCGAGCCGACAATGGCTAAACCACAGAGGTGAAAGCTGGTTGCGCCAGTTTAGAATAGAGCCCAGTTCAGACCCGCAACCACCGAGTAGGACGGAGAGAGGCAAGACGGCCCCCAAGCCCCCGCGACGTTCTAGGACCAGCTCCGCAACAGTGCATTCGGTCGAATATAGAAGGCCTAAATGCCCCCCCCCGTCCCGCTCCACGCCTGGCCCGTGTGACGGCGCTAACCTGGCTCGAAGACATTTGTCTTGCGAACACTCTGAAGAGCCTGGGACTCTTCAGGCTGCCTCCTGGGCAGAGGTTAGGCGGCCAATAGCATGGTCAAAAAGTCCCTGATGGCCGCAGGCGACAATGATTCATATTGTCGCAGAGTCCTGCCACGGAGTGGACAGAGCTGCCCGGTCCTTTTGCTGGCGTACGAGGGCGGACAGTCTGTTGCCAGGGAGAAGTGACCAAATCAGGCAGATAGCTGCTTACCGGACCCGCGAAAATTCTTGCCGCTGGTGAAGGACGTGCAACCAAGGACCTTCAACCTCGCGGAGTGCACGATATATCCAGTATGGCGGGGATCCGAGCACAAATGATGCGTGATGCTGCATGCTGCACACTTTCTAGGCGGCTGAAGTGTTGTTGAGGGCGTACTGCGCAACCAGTATTCTAACGAGTAGGACCAGGGGCGAGTATAAAGTGTGCGAGTGCCTTGTCCCCTCAGCCTTGTCACTCGAGAAACGAAACCCAAAGTCCTCCGGGCAGTTGCAACAGCAAGTTCTGTGTGCGGAAAGATACCGTTCACGGTATTTTCGATATGTCGGTATTCCGAAATATGAGGAGCACCTCCGGCAGTGTAGGAGAGGGTTTGTCGCGTTTTACTGTTCGTGAAGCGCATAACGCAACTCTTAGGTACTAGGGCAGGGATGTGCCGCTGATTGGTTTCTCAACCTCAGCAGATACAGTTGGAGGTGATCCTGCGTCGTTGGTAAAGCGCTGGCGCCTACAATTGGCGTATCGATCACTTCCCCAGAAGAACGCCTGCTCGTGGCATTAATAGTTCACATAGAGCAGGAACAGCGTCGGACCAGGACGGAACCCTGCGGAACACCAGACGAGATGGGTGTCCGTGCAAGTGTGTGCCAATGGTACGAACCCGTTGACTGCGATTACATGAGGCCAGAACCAAGATAATGAAAGGCCCTGTGCCACTGGCAGCGGGCATTTCTCTAGCAGGAGTTAGTGTTCAGGGTGTCGAATGCGTTGCTAAGGTCAAGTTGTATTAGTCCAAGTACATGGTTGTCCATTTGTCACTAATAAAATGTGTTATGGTTGAGAAGAGGGCTGAGTTTCCTGACTACGGCCCTTACAGAAAGCCGTGTTGACTGTCCGGGAAGGTGTTCTGATTCTTCGAGGTAACCCGAAGAGTTGGAGGCGTTAGCGGCCCTCTCAAATGTCCAGCAAACAGTTGCGGAGGTGATCGAAACCGGACGAGTAGTGCCTTGGCTCGTCCACTGGCTTCCCCTTTCCCTTGTGGAGTGCGGCTGACCAGCGCTTCCTCTACGCTTCTGGGTTGACGCCACTGTCTCGTAGACCCTGAAGTAACTTGGATGTGGTTGGAAGAACGCCGTGAATTCCGGAACTGGCCAGCCAGATGAGACGACCCCATCTGGCCCAGGACTGCAGAGGATTCGCCGGTTACGGCGGTTGCCTCCTGCAATGTTTTCTCCTGAAAACAGCTGCCCTGGAAAGTTCTGGTCGAAGACGTCATCTGCATAAACAGGCAGGGGTTCTGGTGCCGATCGTTCCGGTTGACATACGGTAGGTGCTGTGAATCCCGGGGAACTCTGGAGGCGGATACTGTGGTGGTCTGATGATAGTTGTTGTTGTTGATAGAAGCGCCGTGGTTTCCTTCCTTGGTTCGCATTTCTCCGTTCACGTCAGAGCGTGGAGACTGCGCTGACTGCGCGCAGATCATGTTGATAGACCCTTTTTTAAATGTCCATCGAGAACATTGGCGGTCGCCATTTCTGGGGCACGAAGCGTGCGATTGGAGCCCTCGTCTCTAATATGCATGCTCAGAGACTGCGCGCCCGAACAATGGCGCACTCCTGTAAAACTGTAGACCCTTACGCAAGCCGTGAGGTGAAACACAGCGAGAGCTGAGGTGTGACGTCGGAGCCACTAAGAGTGTCGTCACGGAGCAGATGGACCGAAGGAACAATAAATTTGCTAGCACGCACCGTATAGAGTCCGCATAGGCGTCTCGTATTAAACCGAGTAACACACCGGACGAAATGAAAATTCCATATCGTTTTGGAACCAACGCGTGTGTATTGGAGCATTTCAGCTGTCTGCGTAAGAGGGGAGCGTGTTTTCGTACGTCACTTCGGTACAAATAGTCCCACGTGCTAAACGAAAGGCGCCGAATAAACAGGGACGAGGAAGTAGACGAGACGAAGGTCACTCTCAAATAAAGGTTTATTCATAGAAACACATATTACTACCATCCTTCTGGCTATTCGTTTGGAAAAGCTAAAACTCTGTACCTGTCAGGTGCATTGACGGGGCGCTAATACACTCGCTTTCATCTTGATTTCTGATACAAAATTCATCGTAAAGTTCTAAGGCAGTTTTATCCGCGTGTCTCCCGAGAATTGTTGTTTGTGCTAATTTTGGGTCACATGGCCACCTATATCCCACTGCACTGCCAGATTGCCCGACGGGAACTGTTTTACTGACCATGCATGCTATCTTCCTACCATGCATGGCAATGCACGTTATCTCGCTTGCTCGTCATCCTGTCAGTGGAATGTTTTGGCGGAGTGCCGAAAATGCCCCGCATCGATATCTAAAGCATGGTCTACGGCGCGAAACCGCAGAAGTGTCCAACTAACAGCTATCGCTCTTATAGGCGCCACAGCTACACTTCTAGGTGGCGCTGAATTTTGAAAAAGGCTCCATTATGCTGAGCTAGAAGGGAAAGTGTGGCGATCGAGTGGGCGAGAACGGTCCACATGTGGGAAGCACCTTGCACTCCAGAGCTAGAAGAGATGGTGCTTACAAAAATGGGCGGATTGAACATATTATAACAATCTGTAGTGGTATTCAATACAATACAATACAATGTATTACGTTTCTTTTTCACATTTTACAGCTCAATTCCCACATAAGCCAAGACGGCTTGTGCGAGACGCGGCACTTGCCTCGTCTAGCACGAACACAGGAAAAGAAAAAGAACTAATCGAACGAGAACACATTTTAAATGTAAAACGTAAAACTAAATAGGCAAAGAAAAAAACACACACACACACACACGCAAAAACATTATTTTAGTATTATTAAATATTGTTACCACTTTTTGTAGCGACCAAAGCACGGAAACGTGTGATACCTGTGCCTTGGCATACTACAGATTATTCAGCTGTAAATAGAGACATGACCCCTTATACTTATTAAAATGCTTTTTGCTTGCTTCAAAACGAAGCAGACAAAAACGAAGCAGGTGTCTGTCTGGAAGCCAATTTCCAAATATTCGCCTTGTTTTCGCCGTTGTGACGCTGCTGCCAGCTTACGGAGGGCGGCATGGTGATGGGGCATGAAACATCCCTCGGCCGTTGGCAGAATCGAGCTTTCGCCCTCGCTTCCCCTCCTTGCCCATCATACACCACAGCTTGATCGCAAGGTCACGTGACACGTTGCCCGTACTGTATTGGCGTCGAGACACCACCCAAAAACTTTTACCAGTGAAAATTTCAGAAAATTGCTTATAACTCTCGAATAAGATAACAGTTCCGAAACTTTGCCATATGGGTCGAACCGCTAACGCTACATTTGGACGGAGAATAAACGTTCAGCAATGCGTTGTTTATTAATAAAAAAACAAAAAAAGACCTGTGCAAAAAAAAACAAAAAAAAAAACGAATTGAGGAGATTAGTGTTGCTCCGCGAGGAGCCAGACTACTTTCGTAACAAACCTTGAGGTCAAGACGAGTATAGACGACGATATAGGGTTTCGTCATTCTCACCTCATGCAAAATTACGTTTTGCACTTAGTGCATATACCGCGCAAAGTATAGACGCTTTCAGGCAGGTGTGCATGGGCGCCGCCATAACCGACCTCTAGTTTTAGTTTCCTCTTATTCCGTTCGCTTCACTTAATCATTATCTCAGAGCAGGCACAGGTTATTGCCACTTTAGGTGCTACCGTGTCGTTCTCCTTAGCATAGGCCTTTGTGGAGCTTCGTCGACGCCCGCTTCAGCGGCTCGGAATCTCGGTAAGACGAGAGAAGGTCGGCAATGGCGAGCTCAATTTGGCGCGTGTTTAAAAGCGTCTATAGCTCGAGCAAAATTTCGTTGTCACAGAACAAAGAAAAATATATATATATACTTTTTGCGTCTGCAATTGTTACGTTTTCATAAAATAACAGATAACAGATCTAAAATGCGCACACATGCATGTTAATTGACCAGATTCGCGTACCAGCATTTCATTATTTCACCACATAAAGGGGCGAGTATATCTTGTACCGCAACGCCGGAGACGTCGTTTTTTGTTTTTTTATTCCTGTTTGTACGTTTTTTGCGATAATAGAGAGTTTTATACTTTTGTTATACGGACACCCTTAACCGCAGTTAAAGCAACCCTACACTTCAGTTACGCTGCACCGCAGTTACCGCCACGTTACTGTTACCGCAATATACTTTCTGATGGCTATTTCAGAAGTGAAGAGTGCGCGTGCGCAACTTTGATGGGACTGAATCAACATGCGCAAGCGCAGCACGTGAGCCCTAACTTTGACTGCATAGCCACAGAAAGTTGTCCAAAAGTATAATGTGCTAACTGTGGCTTAGCGTAAATGCAGATGACTGTGCCCGCGTATAACAAGAGGTATTAGTGGATGGTGCTCTGCGGAAAGCGGGCCCAGCTGGACCCGTTCTCAATTCATGCTTCAAAGTGACGACACGAGCGCCCGCTAGCAAAGCGTAGCTCAAGAATACGGTCTACTCCAAAGTCTCTATTGCCTGATACAGGCGCTGCATGGCCGAAAATGAATAACGAACAAAGGCTACTTCACGCATTTGTGTTTGAACGTGACTCACTTTGCTGCGAACGCTTGCGACTGCTTACAACTTGTTGTCAGATTAAAGAAAAAAAAAAGGTTTGCGCATTATTTGTGCGTTTTGCGAGGTAGTTCTTCCAAAATTTAGATGTAGGAGGAAAAAACGATGTTTTTCGCGTTCGAAATATGTAAGTCTCGATAAGATAACATTTACCTTATCTAAAATGCATCTACATGTATCTTAAATTCAGGAAATGAAGGCGAAAATTAGTATAAGGTATCACGAGGAGCCGAACTTCAAAAGCGGCTATTAAAGCGATTAGCTTTCCTAGGATCTTCGCGCCACTTTGAAGTTTTGTTTCTGAGTCGTTTATTTTCCCCGCTAAACCTAGCGGGGAAAATGACGCGTAATGACCACGTCACGTGACCTATACACGAATTCAGTTTCCCCGCTAGATTTAGCGGAGAAAATGACGTCACACGATGTCACGGGACCAATACATAAATTCAGTTTGCCCGCTAGATGTAGCGGGAAATTTGACGTCACATGATTTGAACACCGATTCGGTTTCCCGGCTAAACATAGCGAGAAATGAGGTCACGTGACTTGATATCACGTGACCTCAACACCCATTCTTTTTCTGCGCTAGAGCTAGCGGGGAAAATGACGTCACAGGGTTTGTTGTCACCTAACGTACACAAAAAATTCAGTTTACCCGCTAGATTTAGCGGGAAAATTGACACGTAACCTGCCGCAACTCTTTCAATAATGTCTGCAGCTAATCACTCAATTAGACAGCGACGCAGTGGGTTGTGCCCGAACTTTATCTTTACTGATTTTCTTACTACGGATCTCGAGGTGAACCCGAGAATATAAGATCACCAAACACGTAAGCAGACGCTCATTGGGGTTCACTCACTTCCGGCTGTATAAACATACACACAAACATAATTATAATTACGTAAGCAATACGCCTCAGAGTAACAACACTCGAGCCACCATGGTGCTTCAAAGTCGTTGTTGCTAATTGCCCGAAGCCTCATCTCAAATCGCATGGACACGGTTTCCCGTCCTCCAGAAACGTGAAAACAGTCGGCGACAGCAATATCCCTCGAGCTTCTGGACGCCGTTTCCCTACAGCTAAGTCGCATCTTCCAATCGTAACAATCGCCAATAGCACCCGTCTTACGCTAGGCACCAAAATGGCGGCGTTCACGAGAAAACCCGCGAATGGAGTAAGCGTATTTGCTTCTTTATAGTCGCTCCACTTACGACGAGAACATGCACATTGGCACGCTGGCGCCGTCTAGCAGGTAATCCTGAAACAAATCCGACATGCGTATAATTAGACTGAAGGTTTCGCGGTATTCGCTACGTAATTTCACCCCAATAATATCGTTACACGGCCCCCTATAAAGCACTCCGAGGATCCTAGCGTATTACACGGTTTTGAGGTAAAAACAAAATCGAGTACCGACACCGGAAACTTTAACCTTGGCGACGTCGGTGCCCTGGTAACGACAGAAGCCCTTTTCTCCAAGGCGACCTTGAAAAAAAGAAAAGAAAACGCATAAAAGAAAATTAGATGCTCGCAAAATTACAGGCATGCAACAGGGACGACAATGCGCGGAAATGAAGTTTTAAGGTTAGCACGTGAACGTCTTTCGAAGTAATAATGGTGGACGCCTAATGGTTCACTGCTACCATTATTAAGTCACTCCGCCGAGGGGAGTGGAGAGAATAAAAAAACGCACCGTAAAATTCAAAATGGTCTCGTTTAAGAACTCGTTCATGCTCTCTAGCGGCAACGTTGTTTCCAAACGGCCGTTGAATTTTTGTTTTGTTTTGTTTTTGTTTTGCTTCTTTCAGAATGAAGGAACGGAAATTTCGAATTGCCGACATTACGTCGCGACGCGCGGGTCATCACTTCTTTATTATGTTATTATGTCCTTGCTCCTGCTTCTGGTGGCGCCGACGTTTATAGAAAACGTTAAGAAATACACGAAGGGAACTCTAGCCACGACTTTCGAAACGAAAGTGTCATGTCCTGTGGGGTTGAGGAACCCTAAGATGTGAGAGTAATCTGTAGCCAAGCGTAGAGCACGGCACGGGCCTACCTTCTGAAGCCCAAGCCCGGGCCCAGGCAGCTCGGGCCGGGACCGACCCGACTCGGGACCGGCCTGATGGGATGCCTACCTGATCTGGCCCGGCTGGAGGTGTCTCGACAGCGGGAGATAATGCACGGCTCGAGCCCAAGCCCGGCCCGAGCCGCCCGACAACAATGCGTGCCACCCGGTTCGGCCCGAGGGCGGGGCCGGGCGGGGCCGGGCCGGGCCCTGGCTTTCGAGATGGCCCGGGCCCATGCAGAGCTCTAACCAAGCGTAACCATAAGCTATAACTTATAAGTCTAAGTTTTGACCCTAAACTGTAACTTTATGGTTCACAATAGGTTAACCCCTAAGGCGCAACCCTAAGTTACTCCTAAGATGAAACCCTATTTTGTAAATCATTGTAACCAAACGTTACAACCTTAAGTTGTAACCCTAAATTGCAACTCTAAAGCGCAACCCTAAAATAATTCCTAAAGCATAACCGTATCTTGAACCAATATACCCATTAGGAAAGTACATCGAGCAACATTGATGGTCGCCATCTGTTGGGCACGAAGCGCGCGATCGGATCCGACTCCTCGCCGAACGGCCGAATGCTGACGCAGTCCTCGTTCGGCGAGGCAAGACAGCATAGGCGCCCTGTCTCGACTGGCACTCGAGCATGCCCTCGACATTAGATGGCGACCACCACCCCTCCGAACTCAAAAGGGGAGAGCCCCGAGGCTGCTGCACGACCAGCCGTTCCAACTACGCAAAGCCTGTCTCTTATATACATCCTATACATCCTGTTTATACATCCTGTTTATACATCCTTCATCATACGTGGGGTCTTCCCAGGTGATAGTGAGAAAGTCTGCACCTTTTTTTTTAAGCAAAAATTAAGCGGAGTTGCTTCTTTAAACAGTAGCTGCTTCTCGAAGTTTTCATCAGTTATGTTCCCCGCTTTCTTGAGAATACATCTGCTGTCGTTCTACTGAGGTGCACGAAGGGACGGCAGTGTTGTGCTTCAGCAAGAGCTGGTGAATCTCGGATTCCTCTTCCTTTTGTTCTCTTTGCCTCTGAAGTTCGAAGTCGACAAGGAGTTCTGTGCCTTCCCGTGTCGGCAACCTCCGGGTCTACATTCGGTATGCACACGAATCTTGAAGGTTCAACCAACGGACCTCATTGTGTTCTCTGAGTGAAGGACATTCCCTGTTGTAGAGTTTGAATGACGCGTGTTCAGCGATAAACGTCGCAATACTGTCATACTGTTTAGTTGTTTCTCGGTTTGCCATCCACCTTTGTCGGAATAGACGCCTACCCAGGTTGGAATTGAAACGAGGCTGTTTAAACGGTGTCGTACACGTTACTCCTCAAAAGTAATGAAATACCGGTACTGGTTACTTGGCATTATAAGTAACTAAATACGCTACTCGTTACCGAAGAAAGTAACTGGGTAGAAAGTGATATGGGATAAGCGATTTATTTGCACAGAAACGAGTGCGTGCCCGGCGGTGTGCCAGGCAAAACAGAGGTAAAAACCCTTACGCGAAATGCGCCTGCTTGCCCACGAGTAACGTGTTACAAGTACGAGTTACTAGTAACGCTTTACTAGTGACCCGTTACGAACATGTCAGGATGTGTCTGATAGGACACTAAACGAGCTAATAAAACAGCCGAAAACAATGCGAGAAAATGGGCGTGAAGTCACCCACTGAATGATTCTACAATCTGATTGTCTGATGCTCCAACCTGATTGGCTGATGCTGCACTCTGATGGGCCGACACTGCAATCTGATTGGCTGCGGGGCGAAGACAAGATGCTCGCACTTGCCTTGACCCCTCTGTTTCTTAAGTTGGCAGATACTATAGTGAAAACGTTTGAAAGTTGTATTCGATAAAAGACAGATACGTTGGTAAATGTGGCTTTCTTCGTCCCTTCTTGAACTCTATACTTAGGCGCGGATGGCAGGTTCGTTTTATCTGCGCGTTTAAACCCGAACACCATGCCGTAACTGTCTCACCCTTAAACCTTTGGCCCGGTCCTAGATTAGCATTAACCATTTCCTATCTTCAACTACTAAACCGATAGAGAGGACTGATTGCGGTTTGATTCCCAACATCGTCTCAACTAAAGGCTACGATCGAATCGTGCCGGTTGATGGACCTCTAGTTTTAATGCACCTGAAAAGAAAGAAAAAAACAAAAGTTCACTTATCCCTATACATGCCTTCTACATTATCAGATGAATTATGTCTAAACTGCAATTTCACGCGCGAAAACCTAAAAAAAAAACGAATTAAAACGCAAGTTTTTTTTTACCATTTTCGTAAAAGGTATACCATCTACCACTAATCAACCAACCAATATATGTAACTACACGCAGTACACCCCCCCCCACCCCACATACACACACACACGCATACAAACAAAAAAGGAAGAAAGAAAAACACTTTATGTTATGCCAACGTGAGTAGTTAAAGATTAATGGAATTGGTCAGTACGTTCCTACCTGATTCGACATGGTTAGCGAAGTGGGTTTCATTACACTTACTTTGGCTATCCTCGCAGACGATATCATCCACACATCATAAAACCTCTCCCTTCCCTTTCCCCTTCCCCCAGTCTCATATATTACACTATATTCATACTTTCACTATCCGAACATCCGTGCTTCGCGGATATTTTATTTATTAATTCCGCTTTCTAACTTTTCTTACTTTGCTTTTTTCTATAAATATATATATATATATATATATATATATATATATATATATATATATATATATATATATATATATATATATATATATATATATAACCGAAGGCCGGGCTGCGCAAGTGAAAACAAACTACAGTAATTACGCAATTACAGGACATGTCGCGCTTTCTCCTATAATTAACGTCACCGCGCAGTGCCGCTTTCATACGCGCACGTATAAACTGTCTGTATACACGCGGCAACCTATACTTTCAGGAATGTTAATGAACACGTCCTTAAATAGTTAGCAACGTTCGAATTAATCATTTTCCAGGCAGAGAACACGACTGGATTCCATAAAAGAAGAGAAGATGCAAATCTTCGTGCGTGCACGCCCTGTTCGTGTTGAGGTAGTAATGGACGATGATCTGACAATTCTGCATGGCCACACGAATAGAAGAACTCTCGTATATAGACTATAAAATCGCTAAATAAACTGCGCTTTCGAGTAGCGACGCTCCACCAATCGTGATACTTAAAATCATCGTTGCTGCAGTTATGCGAAACTTTAATTTAAATCGCGGGAAAACACTCTACCGTCCTGCAGAAATCTTTCAAACAATCCGTGACAGAGCAAAAACACAATATTGTCCGAGCTTCTCGACACCCTACCCCAAGGCTCAGGAAGTCGCATCTTCCTAATCGTAGCGATCGTCAAAATTGACCGTTTTCAAGACCGCATCGAGCAACATTGGCAGTCGCCATTTCTCGGGCACGAAGCGCGTGACTGGATCCGAATCCTCGCAGAACGCTGATGTCACTCTCGTGTCTGTTTTTTTTCTTCTTTTTTTTCTTTTATTCCCATTTTTACCCGTGAGAGTGACCCCCTTTTTGCGTAACTAACAATGCGGTACAATTAAGATCATGCCGCGTAAGCTTTCGAGGTCAGCGGCGCCATAACTTTACGACCCGACTAACCTCCGAGTTTGTCCACGCGTTGTTAGAAGAACGCAGTCTGCTCCCGAGAAACAATGGGCTTAATTAGGAATATTATTTCTGCCTAACCAAGTCAACCTTTTGCATCTTGACAGAACGCTCGCTCATATAAAGGAGCCCGTGATTGTCTTTGGGTCCCAAAGCCGACGTGCGTCGCCTTGTCGTCCGCTTCACGCTAGCGCGCTCCTTTTCCGTAATGCTATTGTTGGCCTAAGGACGAGCTCATTCTAAAATTGCATGCAGCACAGTCAAGGTTAAGAGCCACTTTATACACCGCACCGCACCGCACCTGTATAGATATTTTCACGAAGACGCCGCCATCTTGAAATCTTGGCGCCCACGACGCCGTCTAGCGACTTATCACTCGTAATACTGGTGGGCTGTGGCTCTTTGTCTAGACTTGGGTAGAGTAGACCTTGGTTAGACTTGGCTAGGCTTGAGCTGAGCTGGCTTATGAAAGCCCACGCCATCTCCAAATCTCGGCGCCCACGACGCCGTCTAGCGGCATAGCACTTATGACGCGGGCGTGCTGTGCTCTGGGTATAGGGCTCGTCTAGACTTGACCAGTCTACTAACGTTGACTATGGGCTTGTCTAGACTTGAGCTGATATGGTCTCGTCTTGCGGAAGCTGCAGCCTCTTCGACTGGCGTGCTTAGCGTCCTACCCCGCCCGGCGGTTGGGAGTAGAAACGCTGGCGCGAAAAGGGCGTGGGGGCGCAAGGGAATTCGAAACTCAAGTTCGTCTGCTTCTTGTAGAGGGGCTGCGATGATGTCAGAAGGACGAGCCCTTATTGGCTGACTGAACAGAATAAATAAATAGTGGGTAGACTTTAAAGGCTTCTACCATCGAGGTCTACCCACTATCATTTCAATGAAAGCCAATCAGAACTCGGCGTCGTTGTGACGTCACCGCAACTCCTGCGCAAGAAGCGGACGACTTGCTCACCGCATAGCCGTCGTCGCGGTGTCCACTCTCGTGTCTGCTTTGGTGCCCGTCGACTGTCTGCAGCATGCAGAGCGACCTGCCGCAGAACCGGCGCCTGCCGCGTCTCCACCTCCGCTGCTGCGGCCACCGCTAGGGTCGCGGCAGGCTCCGACATGACACTTTGATGACGTCATCAGGCGGAAATGGAGGGGCCAGGTTTGAAGACGCGGTAAATGCACGAGTCGGAGACGCGCGGCTCCATGCCAGCATGGCCAGCATGATATACATGGTCGCGTTTGCGCGGACGTTTGCGGACGCACAATTGCAAATCCTTGCCGAGAGAAAACAAGAAAAGGCCTTGCGCGTTCCGTGTACCATACTACGATGTCCGCACACACGCGCCAAGAACAAGCTGCTCAGTTGTTTAGACAGCAGGGGTTGATAGTCTGCTAATATGGGGCCATCGTTGCCCACTGGAGATGAGAAATTTAGCCGGTGCAGCGCGACTGCTAGACGGGTCTTTAACATGCATCACGCAATAGTGATACAAGACCGCACGCCGGTACGATGCTCATCCAGATCGAAGCTGGTAAGGGTGGGGGATTGAACCCACGATCCCTCACACACTCACCAAGCAACTCAGCTGCGCCGACTTCCGCGAGCGTTTCCTTCGACGACAACTTACAACAATGCCAACAATCGTCGTTTTTTTCTGTTTTTTCTTTTCGACGGTGCGCGTTTGTTTTCGCTCTGAGGGGATCGCCTTGTTTACGAGACGACGGACGAACCTTGCCGTCCGTCTCGACTGAGAGAAAAATTCCGCCATGCAACTCTACGATGCGATTTCCCAGGGAACGTATACACATAAACGTTCGAGGGTAGGGGGGGGGGGGGACGAAACATCATAACAGAGCTGACAGACGTGTTCCCACACACAGAAGCGGCGCTTGTTGCTGCCGTTCGTTCGCTCCTGGAGGAATAATTATTTCTAGCGGCGGCGGAATTGCCGGCCGACGAGTCAACCTTTTGTTCGCGGGCCAGATTGGGCGTTATTTGGATGTTTTCTTTTTGGTATTATTATTATTTTTTTAATGCCAGTTGTGTGTCTCCGTTGTCTCCTCGAAGGAGCAACGACCGCGTTCGCTTCCGGCAAAACCGTGCATAGCATAGCGCATATGGTTTGATCAATTAATTCGGTTGGTTGCACGGGTGAGTGCGCACCAATTGTTTCTAAACACGATAGCGCATTTCTGGGTCCTCCAAACCGTGAGATCAGGGCGTTTTTATTTTTTTCGTTACGTCTCGATAGCTAAACATATCGGGAAAAACTGAATTGCCTGTATATTGATTATTTATTTACCAACTCAGTTTACCAACCTAAGGTTAGCGGGAAGAGATTGCCCCGTTAACATAGCTGGAAAAACTAAATAAGTGCATAGTTTGTGTTTTGTTTTCAAACCTAGTTTACTGTTTGTTTGTTCGATTGGGAAAGATGAGTGGAAGAGGTGGGGAGGAGGGCGTGTACGCCAAAGTGTTAATCGAGCGTTTTATTTCTCGCTTTTCAGATAGGCCGGGTGGCAACGTTGATCGAGAGCAAGGAGGTGAGAACGTCGCCTCTGCGTCTTTTTTATTTTTATTTATTTCCTTTTTTTTGTATTACGTTCGAGCTGGCGCTGATTTCGATTAACGTAATTGTAAGAAAAGTGCGCACAGAATTCCTTCGCACGCATCGTGTTAAAGATTTTCTTTCTTCCAATAATGAACAAGAAGGTTACAGATTTCTGTACGGTTTCTGCCCAGACACTGGTGGTTTCCTGTGCGTTGCACTTGGTTGTATTAGTTTCTGCAACATCACATCTCTAACAAAACTATAAAAAAGATGAAAAAAAGAAGCGAAAGGGCATTCAAGCTGGTGCAGGTTGAACATGGTGAATTATTTACCTCGGACTGTAGGTTTTCTAAGGCACGACGCAAATACGGAGAATTCTCAGTTTCTTCAGAGTTCACTGTGCTTGTGCCGCCGTTTAGGAAAGCTCGGTTTCTTGTAATTCACTACGTTCACATCCCAAGGTTTTAGCTTTGCAACGCTTTCAAGTTGACGCATAATAGGGAGTTACACTATACCCGTTTTCACCTCAAGAAAACAGTAAGTTTTGCGCATTGTTCATACGCCGCACGAAATAGTTCTCGCCAAATTGGGTTGTCGGAGGCACAGGCGATGCTTTTGGCGTTTGAAACGTGTACTCCTTGATAAGATAACGTGTATCCACTCCAAAATGCTACTTAATATATCTTAAATCTCCACCTAAAGGTGAAACTTAGTAATCATCCGCGAGAAGCCGGACTTTTTTCCTACGGTTCTTGAGGTGAAAACAGGTATAGATAGCAATTAATGCAAGGGTGTAGCGAGCTGGACAAGAATAACAATAATATCCCTGGAGAAGGACCAGCGGGACGAAAGACAAATTACAACTGGTAGCAGCGCGCAAAAACACAAGGACAAAGGGAGGAATTCACTAGACGAGCGCTGAACTTCAACGGAACGTTTATTGAAAAGAACATACCCAAGTAAACAACCACACCATTATCGCATCACCGCTCAAGATAAGCTATTTCTTTTTTATGTAAATACACCGAAGTGTGGCTAACACAACTATCTCCCTCCTTTCCTATCAAGTACGTTTCCAGCAGTTCTCTTGCAGTTTTGTCACCCTCTTTCCCCACAATCGTAATATCTTCAAAATTCGGCTGACACATGCAAGCTGCACAGTGTAAAGACAGATGTCCTCCCGTTGTTGAGCGCAGAGACAGGGCATGTTCGCACGCACGGTCGTTGACGCATCGACCTGTTTGGCCCATGTACACCCGACCGCAGCTCAAAGGGATTCGGTACACCACTCCTACCGCACAATCAACATACTTATTTCTGTGTTTTATAGAACACTTGTTACCTTTGCTCCCTCTGTCAGCCACTCTGGGGCAAAGTTGCGACAACTTACTAGGCGCTGAAAAGACGACCGGCACGTCGTACCTGCCCGCGAACATGCCCTGTCACTGCGCTCAACGACGGGAGGACATCTGCCTTTACACTGTGCCACTTGCATGTGTCAGCCGAAATTTCAAGATATTACGATTGTGGGGAAAGGGGGTGACAAAACTGCAAGAGAACTGCTGGAAGCGTACTTGATAGGAAAGGAGGGAGATAATTGTGTTAGCTAGACTTCGGTGTATTTACATTAAAAAGAAATAGCTTATCTTGAGCGTTGATGCGATAACGGTGTGGTTGTTTACTTGGGTATGTTCTTTTCATGTTCAGTTGAAGTTCAGCGCTCGTCTTGCGAATTCCTCCCTTTTTCCTTGTGTTTTTGCGCTGCTGCTACCATCTGTAATCATGAACCAACTCGCCTGCATCGCCATATTGACAAACAAATGCACGACTGAAGAAAAAAAATCCGGCTGATCCTGGTATTGAACCAAGGACTTCTCCATTGCCAGTGGAGCGCTGTACCAACTGAGTTAACCAGAAGTTACACGTCAGTAGAGCAAACCGCTTTCAACAGCTGCCGTGATCAGTCTACACCGAAGATTTGTGTTTGTCCCCATTGTTCCCCTACTACGGGGATATTGCTGTTATAGTATAGATAGTTCCGATAATTCTGATACCGACGCCTTCGCGCATGCATCGCGTATCGTTATCGCATATCGTTATCGGAGGTATCGGAAGGAGCTAGTAAACCTACCTATTTACATCTTTATCGGGAGTTTTCCCCTCGGCGTTTCCATGTTCGAATGCGAACTCGGAGATAAACTCAAAGCGTGCCTTCTAATCCGTGGTCACGCTGCAAATAGATTCTACTAAAAGACAGTCTGCAAACACAGTCTCAGGCGTGTGTTTCTTCCTTGTGCGAGGGTCCTGTCACATTAGACGCACAAAATCTGTCTGCAAAGACATGTACGAATCATCATACATATGTGTGGAGCCGACGTTTACAAGGTCATCCGGAGGTCAAGACATCCAGATGGCTCTACGCGGTCGTTTCGAAAACTCCGGCTCTGTTCGATATCTCCTACCGGCTCCCCGGTCTGTCGAACAAATCCCCGCAAACTACCGATAAAAAAAAAGCAAAAGAGAGACAGGAATAATAAAAAAGAGGACGAGGGGGAAGAATCATAATAGAGAGGTTGGACCGCGTCCGTAGCCGCCACCTGTTCTTCGACGCGACTGAAAAGAAGAAAAAACTATGTATGCAAAGCGGACGCTGCAACTAAATTTAAAAAAAGGGGGGGGATTGGGGAGAGGAGGACTTTTTAGGGAGAGAGAGGTTGGGGAGAAATGAAAAGGGAAGAGGGTGTTGGTATTGAGAGTTGGGGAGTAGACTGTTCGCCCGGATGCTGACAATGCGATGGAAGCTACGTGCCCGCTGGTCCAGTCATCCGTCCGTCTGTCGTCACGTGATCAGTCTCCCGCCGATACCCTCGACCTGAGAGCGGGGTCACGAGATGAAAGGGAGGCGGTTGGTTGGTTGGTCGAGCGCGGAGTTCCCGCCGCACTATCAGCATGGGGGTTAGCGGAGTAGAGGGGGAAATAGGAAAGGGTCTTGATATTGAACAAGTATCGGGGTGCAGCACGGGCAGGGGCGTTTAAATACGAAGAGAAGGTGCGTGGATTGGGGAGGGAGAGAGGGATCGATGGGGGGAAATAGGGAAGGGGGTGCGGGGATATTGGGAGTCCAGATGTGAGGTTTCGGGACGGGTGCGGCGGTAGGGTGACTCCTCGCATTTGGCGAGACACCTGTCATCTAGAGAACGATAAAAAACAAAGGTCTCTTTCAGCCGAACGCAGAATTAGATTGAATTAAATTCTAAGATAATTTCATTAAATTTATGATTCCTTTAAAGCGCTCAAAGTGACGGGTAGGCAAATTAATACAAATTCAAAAGAGTAAAAAAAAAAGATACAACAAAACAAACAAAGGGTGATATCTGTTTAAGAAAGTAGCAGGTTCAGCCCCGAAGCTGGATGATTCCTGGATTGCGACAGTATTATACGGAAAGAGAATTAATTCAGAAATTAACAGTTAAGTATAGGTAGAAATTAAACAAAGCTAAAGCGCCGTCTATGTGCATTATCTAAAACATAAATTGCTTATTATATTAAAAAAAACAAAAATTACTTTTTTTTTAGTTAGGGAATTTAAATATTTTTAGCGTATTGGCTTCGATATTTTTTTGGTCAGTCTAAACCCTAATTGACGTGTTTTAGTATGACTAAGCAAATCGCCTTTCCGTGGCCAGCATAAAACACTGCAGTTTATGTCACTCTATCTATTGTCTCGGCCTCCTCTGGCGAGAAGTTCACATGCCAGTTCTCAAAGGCTCTTCTACGTTACAATATCGCCGAAATAAAGTCGAGGACTCGACTAACTTTGCAATCCTTAAATAAGCGAGCAACTAATTATTTCCGGTCCAGTATTGCTCAAGGCACCAGTAAGCATTAGTGTACGAACGCTTCTCATAAAAAAAAGAAGTTAGTTTTGGAAACTTCTGAGTTCGAATGTAATATAGCGAAACATATCATCATTGCAATTTATTTTGCAAGTCGCAGTGCCAGAAATATTTATATATACGTGTAGTCACAAAATACAGACTCTGTTCAGTACAACTCAATTTTATTTTATTTTCAACACAGCTGCTTTTCTGTACTCAGACGAAAAGCTTTCGTTTGGTATTATTTTATCGTGGCCTGAAACGCGCTGCAAAAAAAAAACACATGCAAAAAAACATCCAGTAGTGGCCAAAATGAGGAGCAGCAAATCTACAATTGATAGAAGAAGATCACGTAAACAACCAAACAAATAAAATGCAGCCTTGTTTACAATAACGGTGCACAGACGAAAGGTTCGCTGTGTCGTGCCGTGCACAGCGCGGTGCCTCGTCGAAGCGTTTTACCCGTATTATTTTTTTTTAATATCCTTATTTTATTTTCCCAGTGTTCGAACGCCCCACAGTGGGGGCCAAAGTTCAACGCGTCCCCAAATCTGTCCCCATACAATGGCGGCGCCCTTCCCTCTACTCGGAGGGGGAGAACACGGGGTGCCTTTAGAAACATCAGGGTGCGGCCATCCTTGGAGAACGGAGGGGACAACTTTTTTTTCTTCTCTCTCTCTTTCTTCTGGCAGCCATTTTTTGTTAAAGGTCTCCGGGCGTATACACCTATCACAACGGATGTCGCGAAGTTTCGTCGAACCTGAAGTTCGACAGATTCGGCAAACTCTGGAACTTGCGACAAAATTCGACTTAGTTCGACTTTTCAACACTGTTGGCCGACTTCTGGGAAATTATTTTACCTATTTTTTTTATAAGTATGTACTTAATGCACACTCCGGGTACTCGTATTATACAAGGCACCTTGACAAATACTCCCTTTATTAGCTCACAGAGAAGCCTGTATCATACAGAAATTATTGTTAACGTACTCTGTCATTCGCGAACCTGTCAAGTCTCGTCATAATGAGCAATCTATACTCGATGTCACATCAAAAAAGGACGTTTTGAGCATCATATTCATTGCGCTTCGCGAAGTAGTTCTTACGATATTTGGTTGTTGAAGAAAGAATCGGTATTTTGGCTTTTGAAACGTGTACGTCTCGATAAACTAATATCAAGCTAATCTAAGATACACCTAAATATATCTTAATTCAACACAATGAGGGGAAATTGGTAACGTTCCGCCAGAAAGCGAGCTTTTTTTTTTTAATACGGTTTTTGAGGTAGATATTCATAGACAAAAGCCAACCTCGTACAGTCAGCACCCGTAAATAGCTCACAACGCGTAAACTTTCAACTTATAAAGACGTGTAGTTCGCGGACAATGGGTTGGGAATTAAGGTTCACATAAGTTTGTTTCATATTTTATGTCGTACAATCAAACCCGTACACAGATTTACCGATCTAGTTTGGTTTGCTATTGCGATACAGTACACCCGATAAATATAGCACCCTTTCGCCGCTGAGGGGCGCGCCACCTCGTTTTTAATTTTAAGTCACCAAACTTGACCAAAAAGTCAACTATGGGGATTTTATTTATCAAATTCCTCAATCCCCAAATTTGGGGATTGAGGACCCGGCAGAGGACTGAAGTTTGATCTGGACGAACTGGGGATCTTTTTGACGTACAACCGAAATCTCGGTCACGCGGCGCCTTCTCCGCGGTAAGCCTCTGTCAGACTGCGGGCACCTCGGCCGCGATTCGAACCTGCCACCTGGGGAATCCGTAGACCGGCGCTTTTACCTCGTCGAACGTGGCGATGAAAGTTCGAAAAAGTCGAACCTGGTCCAACTCGAATTTCGGCAGGTTCGCAAAATCTCCACCCAACACTAGGGTTGGGCTCGTGGTTTACCGTTTTATTTATTTGTTTTATTGTTTTTTTTTGTTTTTTTATGGAGTGGGGACAGTTTTTTTAGAGGGATAGCTTTGAGCAGGCTTAGCGTCTAGGGTCTGCCGTCTCGTCTGTCGGCGACAACGACCCCTATTCGCAACCGACGAATGATATGTTTGTTCTCCAGGAACCTGCCCGACCGTTTAGTACCTTCAGGTGTGGATAGGGGATGGGGCGTCGCTGGCGTCGCTAGGTGCGGTGAGTGTCGAGTGGCTCGGGGATTCGGGTTTACAACATTATCACCTGTTTTTGTTTTTATCTATATGAATTCTGTTCGAAGCTCACGCTGTTTTTTATCGCCTACAGGTGTCCGTTCTAAAGCACCCTCGAAGCACGTTGCGAGAGAGTAATTATGCTTGAGGGTGAGATAAAGTTCTGTATTTTTTAAGTCCGGAGAAAGGGGTGTGTGTGGGGGGGGGGGGGGGGGGGGGGGAGGCGGGCTGCTCAGCGATGTTGGCGGCGTGTGCGACCTACAGGGGGCGCTTCTCTAGCTATCATCATCATCGTTTTTGACGTCACGGATAGGACCGACTGGGAGTGAGCGCGCAGATTCTTGGATCCGATCGGCTCGTCAGCTCGCTTCACGCGCTGTTTGGGTAACGCGCGGCCAAGCCTGTTTCACGCGTCGTGTTTATTTGGTGAAGGGATATTTGTAGAAGGACATTTTACCAAAGCTCGAAACCGTGGCTCGCATAGTTGTGCTAACGAACACTTTTGGCGCTGAGGTTTCGAAGCGCTCGGATGGTGGTGTGCTGTTCTCTACCCCAATGCAAAAAGCTGAATGATAAAAATGGAATATCTAGCGCTTTACCCCACTACAACATGCACCATGGTAAATACGGTATATTTTTATCGCGATTCGGACGAAATAAAACTGAGAAAGGAACGTCTCATCAAATTAAAGATAGGAAAGCGAACTTTCAGAACCTCTCGCGAGTGTATAGTAAACACTTCAGTGAAAGCGACTCCGTGTGTCCTGTTGGTTCCAATGTGTTTTGTGAGTGCAGGCCCCTTATTAGTTTGAAGTTAATTGTTTGTGCATTTTGTAAACCAGTAAACAAGTGTTTCCTCAAAATAACTGGCAGGAAGAAAGGGTGGCTGGCTTCCGGAGTCGTTTCAACTAAATCCCTGCTTATTCACCCGGTCGACGCGAAACGTGCGAGTCCCACTCGCGATCAAGGTCTGTTAAATCCAGTTTGTCGGTGACACTTTTCAGCGTCCCAAAAAAATGATGTATTCACCTTCTATGAATAACTACCGTTGGTATGTCTACTTTTGCGGATAATGCGTGATGCGCTTTTCAGCAAGTAATTTTAAAGTTGTAAACAATTCTTAGTGAAAATTGGATAGAACAAATTAATCAATCGCCTGAATTTGCCGGGCCATTTCCGACAATTTAAGAATTTATGAATATGTCTGTTTTTTTGTGTCTTTTTTTCGAGCCGAAGTCGCGATGTGACAAACTTCTTTGCCACGTATTCGATGCGGGAGGAGCTAAGCGTCAGTTGCTGACGAGCATTTGCTCGTCAGCAACTGTTCAGTCACACTTGGATAGAACCCTCGGTATCGGCAAATTCAGTGTAGCTAAAACAAGTGTGCAGCGCTTTGCAACACAACTGTGGGCACGTGCACAGCGAAGAAGACAGCACGTCATTTACTCCGGTGAATGCAAAACCTTTCTCTACAGAAGCCTCCACAGATCCGAAAAATACAAAACTCAGAGGATGTGAACAGCCCTGACGCACGTCGCACAAGCTGTAATGTGATACTCCAGGGTTGTTTTCAAACATTTAATTTTTTTTAAATATGAAAACAGCTTTGAGGCGTTGTTATTCATTAGAAAGGTCACTAAAAAACACGTCATACACGTTCCTTTAATAAATAAACCGTTTTTATTCGGCATAGATGCAAACTAACTAGCCACTCCATGCTTTGACATAGCGCGTCGTCTGCTCGCATCCTACCAGCGCCGTCACAGGAAGGCGCCCGCGAGGTGGCGCCACCAAAACATCTCGTCACCAATATCAGGTTTGAAAAAATGTCGATTCCGTTTTATACTCTTATGTTAAACCTTCGCAACTTTTTGCAGTTTAGACATGGTTAGGAAGAATATGTGGCACCGACAGCAGCACGGGCTCGCCGAGCTTGTGATCGGCAACTCTTTCTTTAATGATATACCGCCATTGGCGTCATATCAAATAGAATAAAAAGCAAAAATCGTTTTATTCAGACAAACATCTAAGAGGATGGGACAAAATGCGACTCAAGTCGCCTTACTAGGACCTTATCCTTTTGCACGGTTCAGCAGCACAGCAAAGTAAAAATATAAGAATGAAAAAAAAATAAAAAACGCCAATGAATATAAATTTTAACAATTATAAAATCTTTTTTTTAATTTTTATTGATCAATATTTTCCATTAATCAACCTTTATCAGTTTCCTAACACTTGGTGGAGGTGCGGGGTAAAGGGTGATTTACCAGCCCTCAACGATGTTTGTACACGCTTGTCTAACTCTCTTTATTATAGTAGTGTGGAAAATAATTGTAGCTTTCTTACTTTGTTCCGCCGGCTCTAATATTATGACTGCGGTTGTTCGAACCTGACGAAGCTCGAGCTCGACCAGGCTTGAATTCTCGAACTCATAACTCGGCCTCTCAGGGCCCTGCCTCTTAGCCCTGTCATTATCTAAAGGTTCCTTTGTAAATGTAGATTTGGGTTGTCTCTTCTGTCCCCACTATGCCCATTTATAAGTCAGCTCAACAGCACTGTCGTTCTGACTCCAGCTATTTTGGGACCTCTGTCACTGATTGGACACATGGATGTTCGAAGAGCTCATTGGGTGACCATCCTCATGTACGCACCCATTTGCCTACTAAAGCTGTAGGTACAGCTAAAGCTCCTGTATGAGGGCCTGACTAGATCCCTGTACAAAAATGCCATATATGGTCATATCAAGAACTGGGCATGTGAGGCCATAGATGACCTTATATCTAATATGGCTATATGTATCTTATCTTACTTGCCCCATTCTTCATATCGTCATATGTGGCATTTCCGCATGAGGAGGAGCTTTAGGTGCAACGTGTGGTCTGGAACCCCCAGTGGAAGGAAAGCCTCTGCTTATGCCCGTTTCATAGTCAGCACCATCACTTCGGCCTGACGTCGGAGAAGCCAGCTGGCCCATATGCCTCTACCCCAAGACCTAAAGCTATGCCATGCTTCTGTCTGCGCAGGGCATCGTCTGGGGTCGCGCGTTCCTCCTGCGCCCGGACGACCGCAGCTCGGGGACCTCCCTGTCCTACCTGGACGAGCGGGAGTCCAAGCTGGGCGGCTACGGGACCACCCTTGTCCAGTTCCAGCCCCGGGACCCCCGCGAAGACCCCGTCCCGGCCCTGGTGTACGTGGCCCTCCCGGGCAACCCGCTGTACCTGGGCCCTGCCAGCGTCCGGGCCCTGGCCGACCAGATAGCCACGTCCAGGGGGCCCAGTGGCAGCAACGCTGAGTACGTGCTCAGGCTGGCTCGCTTCATGAGGGAAGAGGTCCCTGGTATATGGGACGATCACCTGTTCGCGCTGGAGTCGTCGCTTCTTGTTCGACTAGAAGAGCTGAAGATGACAGACGAGATGACGTCGTCTTCCGCGAGCGACCGGGACTTCCGCGCGTCGCTGGAGGTCGGCTGCAAGGGCGCCACCGGTGAAGACAAAGACGTGGCCACAGATGCGCGCAACTCGCCGGTGACCGTGGCTGTCGACTTTGTGTCCGCGGTGTCTTCGACGAAGCTACGCTGCCTCGACCTTTGATGTCAGGCTCGCGTAGACCCTCGCGAATTTCGCCTCACGTTTCTGACAACATTCTCCGTGCGTGTTGCGTTTGCACGAGCTCCCACATGTAGCGCAATGCATTTGGCTGAAACAAAATTCCTTGACCTTTCTTCGATGAGTTTTAGATGGGCGGTTAGTATTACACCCCAACTGTCTTTCTGTCTCAGTAGTGAAAAGTATTCTCCCATTGAACTTTGAGGGCGCACACCCACTGGAACGTTACACCCATCTTCTCTTTCATTGGACGAAGTGGTCAAAGAAAGACGAATGGTTGGTGTTCCTGGTTCAGTTATACATTAAGCTATTTCTGAGCGTATGCAGATGTGGGGTGCGGCTGGTGCGACGTACGTTAATGCTCTGTTCCAAGGTTCTTTTTTTTTTAACAAGCTGAACGTATTACCCACTTTTTTGGCTATTGTATACTGCCCAACGAAGAGCGTACACGCAGCAAGCGCTACTAATGCATTGGCGCTTTCGCTCAGTTTACCTTATGTTAATGACGAAAGCAAGATTTTACAATCTTAGAGTCTCAGCTGGTGTCTCACATAAGCGAACCAGTACAATATATACGAGGAGTCTTGATGTCAAACTTCCAGGGGAAAGTAAGACTGAAAAAAAACCTCGGCTATCACGCGTACCTTTTAGCTGTGTCCCAATCTGCACAACGGTATATTAGGGTACGGGGTCATAACCTCTTAATGACTAAACTCGTGCTCGTCCAGTGTACGTCTTTTTCTATGGTCAATGGGACCACACTAGATCCTTAATGCCGTCTAACCTGTCACCGAATGCAATCTTTCTTTTCTTTTGTTATTGGGATTTTACTCGATGGTAACAGAAGGGTTGCTATCATGAATGCTGAGCACTTGGTCAGCGTTTCCAGCATCACTTGCAAATACTGCCAGTTGTATCCTTGGGTGCAGGTTACGTCATCGAATTCACGTGTCAGGCACCTATCTCTCCAATGACGTCGTAGGTAGATGGAGCCACAATTGGGCACTACTATACCATCTATAGGTGGGGATAATAGATGAGGTTCAAGTGAAAAAACGTTTCTCGTTGTGAATGTCTAGTAGTAAAAGTTCCGGAATTCATGCCATGCATACACAACTAAAGCTTACGGTTCCAGTTTTGATCTAACAGAAAGCATGACGAATAGTGCCACCATAAGAATCCGTAAAAGATGTTATCAATTATGAACGACGTCCGCTGTTGTTTTTTGTTTTTCTCTAAAAAGAGGCAGTCTTTGCTTTCAAGTTGTTTAGTTTAATGCAAAGTGCCCGACTCCTCATGATGTCGTCAACCTGTAAAAAGTGCTACCAGTTGTAATGATGTCATTCCTGTGGTATACAAAGAAGATGTAATATGTTCGGTTAATTAAGAAAAGCTCGGATATATTGTGGTTAGGGGGCCATGAAAAGATTTTTCAACTTTTTCCTGCTTAGCTTGCCCCTCAACTCACAAATCGCTCAGCGTACCAAACAGTTCAAGAAGAGGGAACGAGAAACTCCCTCTTGCTCGGCCCTCGTTTGTGCACCAAAATTTCTTTCACGGCCCCTTCAAGAAGAACAATAGAAGCTTGGAGTCATCGCCTCCGGAGCCCAAGCAGGTCACGACCACGCGATTTTTCATTTCGCTCATGAGTTGAGGAATAAAGCGAGCGAGGAAGAAGTTGAAAAATCACATCATGGTCCCTTTAATGTCATCGTGGCATCAGCACCATAATATATGATGTGCGTCATAAACTGGCGCAACGAAAAGGTTCTACCAAGCCTAACGGCTCTCTTTCCGTGCCTGTGTGTCGCTTTTTCGAAAATATTTATTGAGTGAATTGGTGAACCGACTGTAGTAATCAACCAAAAACTCAAACAATTTTATTTTTCTCATGGAGTTCTAAAGAATGCTTGTCTGTGGCAAATATTCTGTGATACTTTTCGTTGTCTTCATTCCTCAAAACCTTGGCTATCACTTTTATTTGGCATTTATGTACGCCACGTGCCTCTAGATATCCAAAATGGGCAAGCGACACTCGAGGCACTGCGCAGCTACGGCTTCTGTTTTGTTTTCTGATTTAACTATATTTATTAAATAGTTCCCAAGTTCGCCGGACGCAAGAAAAGACAACCAGTAGACATGTCGTTTTGGAGATAACTGAAACTAAACCGAGCGCACTGCCAGATCTGTTAAGTAGCGCACTTAGATATATAAAAATGCCATGTCAACAAAATATGTCATTTAAATACTTCAGTGCCTATTCAAAATGTTGCAGCTCTGATTTCTTTTTCTTCTTCTTAATGATTTAGTTCATTAGTTGTCCGCGATAGGCAATTGCAATGTCAATGGCATCTAAGGACAGGCCTTGCTATTTCGACTCTACTCAAAGAAAGGCCTGTGCTCAGTTTCACACTATCGCGTTGAACGTACGATTCATGGATGTGCGACCAATGCAAATATTTCCCGCAGATGTCTGTCGGAATAGAACACCTGTGAATTAATAAAAATTTAATTTGAGATAAAGATTCTGGGATGGGTGTCTGATTAACATTTGGTAACCCCATTAATCGCCACCCTTTAATAAAATAATTATTCGTCGTCGTACTATTTTCATGCATATTTAAAAAAAAAAGTAATATTTTTTTTCCTTTTTGTTGAATTGTGATGAACAGCGCAATATATAATTTTGGTTATAATTTAACCTCGAACCTCGATGTGTAGTACAGGACAGTTCAAAGACACTCACACTCATAGATACTGCAGACACTCACAATTCAACTGCACAAGGAAAGGGGTTCGTTGATATTGTCCGGCAGAAGCGACATCCTTTCATATATATATATATTTTTTTAGAATAGTTTTTGTTGCGTTAAACGGACATTCGCGCGGCGTTGAAATGGCAGAGACACGTGTAACCTTCTGCACGTGTCTGGAGTTACAAGTATTTCCCCTACAGTTTACTTTAGGTTAAAAATTTCACATAAAGTTTGCCCTTCACACAGGTGCTCTCGCCCACGTATGCGCGGGGAAAGTGTTTACTTTTTAACTTTCTTTTGGTTCCTCCAATGTTTACCACTTAACCGGTTAAAAAAAGAATCACGAGGAAAGCATTCCGTTGATCGATTAATCGGTAGGTTACTCGGTCAATTGCACAACCCTAGTTCTTGTTTTACGATTTGAGTACTTGCAATCTGATAACTTTGAGTCGTTTGCTTTCTGCTACGGTTCTCTACATGCGACCTATAAAGTGTATTCACTGGCGGCCATATCCGTGTGCGCTAATGCTGAGCACGTGCTGATGGCTAGCTTCCCCAGTTATTTTGCAACGTGCACCCCACACCATCAAGATTGCCGGTCTTGGCAGCCTATTAATGTGAGCTCGTCCTGAGCATGCGCTCTAAACAGTGACCTCAAATATGGCGGCCAGTGAATACGCCCTATATGATGCAATTGAGTGCAAAGCGCGCACGTGAACGTATACAAGCGCACGCGTTGAAAGACATATACTTCATCTCATGAGTTGCGTGCTGCAGAGGCAAACATAGGCGCGAGCACGTGGCTTAGATTGGCTTTCCTTCACGAGCACTCGCGAAAGAAAGCACATCTGAAAGCCACGTGCCCGTGCTCTTCTGCCTTTACCTTTGCTGCACACAACTCCAGATATAGAGTATAGTTACTCAACGGAGCACAAACAAACACATGTTTTACCGCTTTACACGCTTTCACAGGAGAGCAGGTATACAACAACTGCTCCACTCACCGTAAATGTCACACGCGTGAACATACGCCAAAGTGTTCCGAGAGTAATGTATGCTTCTAAAGTGTGTGCTCTTCCGGGTGAATCCATTACTTTATACTGACGTAGTACCGCGAATAGTGATATTTTCGGTCTTTGCGAGTGATCTTTATCGATTTTCTCACTTTTTCGTTTGTCACAAATATCGAAGTTTTCAATTCTGGAGGCATATCTGTGATATCTCCACGTCCTTGTATATTTAGGGTTTTTATGTCGTACCACCGCTCGAATTTCGTTTATCTGAAATCGACGATGGACAATAAACCTAATAAATATATATCTTGAGGAGTGTACGTGGTTTTTGTCTTTATGGTATTATTATTAATATTGTTATTATTACACCTAGAAATGCGTGCCGAAGTGTTTGTATCTCGCACACTTTACCCCATTCATCTTCAGACCCAAAGCAGACCAAATAAGACTCGAGGGCGGTCGGAGTTAGTGGAAAGAAGTTCAAGTTGTTGTCACTCTGTTAGTACATCCATAGCCCCCTAAATACTGACAAAGCCTGGCAGATTGTTACGAGAAGCGGCCACCGAAATGGAAAAGGTGGAGCGGCAGACGACGGATGAGAGGAGAGCCACGTGACTGGCGCCCCGCTGCGGCGAAACGCCGAAACACACTTCTCCCGAGCGAACAAGTGCGTTTAGGGTCCTCGCCGCTGCAAAAGCTGTGCGCTGACGTCCCGGTTCGCCGAGAAATGGCTCTTTGATGCTCTGTGCTACCAGATCCTCGCGCTCCAGATCTGCAACCGGGCACTCTATGGCTCCGCTCCGTCGTTGAACTGCCAGGCTTTGTGAGTATAGAGGAGGCTATGGTACATCGTACAAAACATACGGAGTTCTCTGCAGACATGATGCCAGAACTATCTTCACGACTGAAGCATGAGCAAAGCATGTGCGCTTCCTACATGTGCCTGCTTGCAACATGTCTGCAGACAGTTCTATGACGAAGGAAAGAAATACGCCTCAGACAGCGTTCTGCAGGCTGTCTTTTGTACGGCGTATTAACAGTGGGACCGCGAGTCGTCCGCAAGTCACGGGGTTGCAGTCGGGGTCTCGCTAAAAAGGCTTAGGCCCGAGTCCCACTAGAGTGACGAACAGAAACAGGCGACACAAACAAGCCACAAGCACAAGCAGCGCGCACGCGAAGCTTTGGCAGGCTTGCGATTCGTCCTGCTTACTTCCCGAGCCGATGCAAGCTTGCCAAATGTACTTAGCGTGCATTCAGCACGTGCTTGGGACTTTTCGGTGTCGGTTGTTTCTGTTCGTCGCTCGATTGGGACTGGTGCATTAGCGTCTTGATTCCTCGATGAATGCTTTTGCGTTTTTGAGATTTCCTTTTGAAGCATCTCGCTATATCGACGAGGGAAGCCATACAGCGCTCTTCGAGTGAGAGAGGAAAAAAAGGTGGGAGGGGAGAGGGGAGGAGTCTATAACTGCTATTACTGTAAAAGGCTACGATGATTTGCGTTCGCTAACTACGTCACTCAGATTACTGTTTGCAGTACTGGCGCCGAGACATTTCGGTGGCGCCCTCTTATGGTTTGCGTTCGCAACGTCACGACCAGGATTTGCCTCGCCGTGACTGGCAGGATTTGCCTCGCCATAGCGGCCATGTGGTAGGCGTTAATCAGTATACAGGAAGCTATGGTCTGGCCAATCGCGAACTTTGACCACAACGACGCTTCTGGTCGCGCACGTCGCTCTATACAAGAAGAAAGATGATGCCACCTTCCATTTCACATTAACTCCATATCGCAGGAAATGCTACGATCCGACTGAGCCAATCAGGAAACACCAAAAGTGCATCGTCACTGCGCTCGTCATCTTTGTGGGTGCACAGTAAACTCTTTCAACCCTTAAAGGGGTAATGACACTCAAAACACCTAACACCCTCAATTTTAATATGAAGGGTGTTAGGAAGTGGTAGTCTGACAAGACTAAAACACCCTTTTACACCTTTAGATTATGAAAGTGAGTAAGAAGGGTGTTAGGAAGGTGCAAGAAAAGGGTTAGCTAATGAGAGTACACTCCATGATGCTCTTAGGTGGAAGGGTGTTTGGTTCTTCAAAATCCTATAATGCACAAGAAACATTGTAAATATTGGCTAGGGAATTGGTGTGTCCCGTGACGTCGAACTGAATGGTTGTAGGTCACGTGACGTCGATCTCTCCTGCTAACTTTAGTGTGAAAACTGGATTGGTGTCTGAGTCACAAGCCGTGAATTTTCCCGCAAAATTTAGCGGGTAACTGAAATTATCTTTTAGGCTTCCGCTTTGGGGCTTTCCCGCAGGGATCGTGGCCGAAATTACGCGTCTTCGCATAATTTCTTTTTCTTCTTTACTTACCCGATCGCCCCTTCTCCCCGTGTCTACCGAAAGTGAGCGTCTACGTGCTCACTCGTTATACGCGAACCTGCAATTAGCATAATGACGGAGGCGGGTCCCGCAGACGGGCATCGCAGTCAACACACTTGGGACGACAAGTTATCACGCGACCGCGCTTCGCAGAGTCCCGGCGGTGTATTCCACGGATGAGGACCGCGAGCATCTGATCTGCGGCATCCTCTTGGGTGCTTAACCTTCCGAGTGTCCCAGACAACAAAAGGGCAGCCATCACTCTATACCGCTGTTGCCGCAGAAATGTCGTAAAGGTTCCGAGCGTGACGGCTTCAGTACTTGGCACGTTGACCATCGTCAACATTAAGCACGTATGACGACGACTGCGAACGACAGTGAGGAAGTTCCGGCCAGGAGACCTCACAGATCGGCCTCACGGAAGATCTGCCCCTCGCCCCGTGGCGTGGCATCAAGCTTCTTGGTTCGTGATTGGCTCTTTTTGCATGCTCTTCTCGGCGTCTCCACGGCACTCGATAGGACGGGCTAGAACGCAGAGACGCCGGCGTCCGGTATTTGGCTTTCGCATTCGGACGCTTTCCGACGAGTACAGTGGAGACAAAGGCTTTGAGTCTGCCTACTAATCCTTCCAACCAGAGCTCGGCGTTCTGAAGTCCCTGCCCCTCCTGTCCTCCTCTCCCACAGTTTCTGCCCGCATTAGAAGCCTGTGTCAGCAGGACATTGGCGCCACCACGGTGCGGCGGCTCCTATTCACGTTTGCAAGAAAGGCTCCTGTGTGCTGCCATTGTGAGGGACGCTGGCGCCGCGCTAACCTTTCCGCATGTTGAGGTGGGCTAGGGCAACGCCTCCTGGCTAGGGGCACGTCAATAGGGTGGGCGAGGACAAGATGGCGGCGTCTCGCTGCATCGCCGATGGCCCACGTTAGCGCATGTTAGCGACGTACTTACTGTTTCGAAACGCAGGGTGAGGTATCCACACACAATCGTGGCATGAAATATTGTAGGATGGGGCATGTTTAAGGGCTGGAGCTATCTTTATAACGATCGCAGCCTCTATTCCAGCACGTCGTGGAAACCAGCGCTGCCTCGAGCGCAGCCATCGTTGTTGCAATGGCCCTGCGTCTCCTGATGGTCGCTTCCGTTTGCATTCTTTGGAAGCGTTTATGTTTTCATTTTGATTTTAACTGGGATAAAAATAGCCACGTAGCACGTGCTAAAACGTTTCCGAAGACAATAAAGGTTCGTTCTGTTTTTTATTATTGTACTCTTTATTATACATCCTTGTCTTTCGCAACAGACGCTTGGCAACATTATACGACCGGGCAGCAAACGTCCTGGCAATATCAGTGAACTAGAATATAGGGCAGCGAAAAGCGTTAGCCCTGGCGTGAAGCCAGAAGTGTTGACAGCCGCAGTGGCTCTGTTATCGAAATCCGGAGGACATGGCTACTGTAACATAGGATATGGCGGCGCGCACGTTCTCAGATGGTTTCTGTGGTGTGTAATGGTCGTTTTCGCAATTTGTTTTCGTGAATGTCAAGTGCTTGGCATTGTGACACAGTAAACTACGAATGTCAGGAGCTAGTGGAAAAAGCGTCGGCTGCGCCCTCAGCGGTCCCTGTCAACAGCCTAGAAGCTGCGGTACAGCGCGAGTGGTCGCTTGCGAACTGGACGAGTCGCTACTGTAGCATGGAATATAGGCAGTGCGTACGATCTCGATAGCCTGGGGCCTTTGACGTGCCCGGCAGTGTGACCACGATGCAACCGTACGTTCCATCCTGTCGCTAAGCCATGACGCCGGAGCCCAAGATGCCGGAGCTCTGCACGCAGCCGGCACGCAAGACTGCGCTAGCCCCTGGTTCCACTCCCACATTGCCCAAGTAAGCTTTAAACATTAATGCATAGACGTTGAAACACCCATAAAGCATATATACATAGGCCACACTAATAAACCGCTAAGATCGAAAACAGCTCGGCGCCGCGGTTCTCCTGAACCAAAATAAATATTATTATTATTAATATTATTATTATTATTACGCTTGGCGCGAACTTCGCTGGCAGGAGTGCTCCGGAATCGAACACCAGCGCTACCTGGGAGGTTCTACACGAAGCGCCTCAACTGGAGGCCGGCTATTTCTCCACTACTCGTATTCTATAGTTCACTGTAGTTGGAGAGTAGAGTCCGCCTCTACGCCGGGTAACCGGGAATCCCACTTGCAAAGGTGTATTCACCCTTAAAAGGGTATGGAAATGAAATGACGTGAGCGCGAGCTCACTACCCCTCGCTTTAAATTCGGCCAGCGAGAAGATCAATGCGTATTGCGCTCGTGACGTCAATATAGTTCATGCACGGTCAATGGCACTGTAGTTGTGAGCCTTGCCGCTTGCAGGCATCAACGCGTGGCGTTTTCGCCTAGTAGTATAATATCCGAGGACCTACGCCCTATTAGCGATGTGCGCGACCAAAAGCGTCGCTGCGGTCAGCTTTCCACGATTGGCCAAACCATGGGCATATGAGCATTGTCAGATTGTCAACTTTGACGGTGTTAGTTTCGGCTTGCGATGGCTCCCTAGTTTCCACGTGCTCTAGCACACCATCGAACTCGTCGTCGCCCCCGACGAAGTAGCCAGAATAACAACTGGTGACGTCACGGCGAGGCAACCCAGTCGTACGTCACGGAGGGAGCCATGAGGGCGCCAGAAACTCTCGGCGCTAATAGACCTATTGCCGTGCCAACCTCATAAATGCAGATTCGTAGCCCACGCGCCGCACGCGCACGCCTTCTCCGTATAAAAGATTCGAAGTAAATAACTAAAATAAAGCGTGACGAACGCGCGTGCGAGGTCCATTTGTTTTGAGTATTTGCTCGAAAATTTACTACTGCTGAGGCCGCACGTGCGGCGCGTGGACTCAATCCTGCATTCTCCCTTGATGCTTGGGTAATAGAGCAAATGGTCTATTAGCAGTGGATGTTTCGGTGGCGCCTTCATGTGGTTGGCTTTCGTGATGTCATTATACTGCGACAACAAGTCCAATGGTGTTTGTAATTAGCATGGCGGAAGCTTGAAATCATAGCGTTCTTGAACCAACACTGCCAACACCGTCAAAAATGAAGTCCTCACGTTTCTTATTTCCGTCCATGAGAACTCCTTTTCTGACGTTATAGTCAGCATTCGGACAATCGTAAAAGGCCGACCACCGCGACGCTTTCGATCGCGCACGTCGCCAATAGTTGTATACACATCTTGCCCATAACATCATTTGCAGCCAAGCGGGTATTTTATGTGTACGTGCGTTCGGTTCATCGTGTTTGCTTCACACCGCAAAAGTAGTTGCTGGAGGGAACCAGTAAGTAGAAATAACCGTCAGTACCCAACATATGGCGACACCTGCAAGCTATGTATATCTCATTGGGTGCCATACATCTGAGCGCGCAATTCACAACGCATCCGGGAGGGAGGGAGGGGGGAGGCGTAATTGGCCAAACAGAGGTGCCTTCGTCCTCAGATCAAGCTCCTACCTAATGTCTGCAAAGAACGGCGATCTTGATGATGTGGAAGGCGCAGACGCGGACAAGACGCTGCGGACGCATGAAGCGCGATCCAAACCAACGCGTTTTTGTGCGCGCGTAGGCCGTGCGCTTCCCGGAAGGTGCGTATTTCGTGACGTCGCGCTTTGCGCCTTCCGGACGCGCATAAGAAAGTTGGATGATTTCAACTTCTTCTGAACGCGCACGAAAACGCGCTGTGACGTAGTAGGGCGCTCCTCTCCCGGCCAATCGGTGGAGGGCACCAGTTCCGGCTTCGCGTTTCTTCGCCGTCTGGCGCAGATGCTCTCCCCTCGCCCGAAAGCGCACCGTCCTAACCAACGCGCATGGTTGTGACTCAGAAAGCGCACCGGAAACAGCAAAAACGTCACGAAATACGCAATTTCCGGGAGCGCACGACCTAGCGCGCACAAAGCGCGTTGGTTTGGATCGCGCTTAAAGCAGGACACATGAGCGAAAAAAACGTGCGCCGCGCGACAGTTTCTATGACAACTTGCGCGATATGACTTGGCGGCTTGGCATAGGTCCACGTATACGTCACAGCATCCCGGGCTGTTGCTATGGGAATCACCGCGCAGCGCCGGTTTTTGTCGCTCATGTGTTCCCTGCTTAAGAATAGGTCGGAGCGGGCAGCGCATCCCTATGCGGCGTAACATGGAAGTCTGTCGATGGTGGCGCTGCCAACCAGCTGCTAAGTAAAGCTGCTAAGGTGGAGCGCGCGCCCTATCGGTGTCGCCGCCCCCCCCCCTCCATTGACAACCAGCACATTTACCATTCTAAAGAAGAAGAAAAAAGTTTAGCAAAAAGGTTTCTACAGAACCGAAAGACCAGCAAACGTTATAGCTAACAAGGAAGAAACAAAACAGTAGTTACATTTTAATTTCCGATGCCGTTGCACACACGTTCCGTTTCTGTAGCTCGTGGTCTGTCCCATGGACGGAGATCACCAGCTACAGGCTTTGCAAAGGCGCAGTCCTTCGTGCCAGTAAACGATCGCACGCGGGTATATCAAACCTTCGAACACAATTGGCAGCTATTCCATAGAAAGTCTGACGTTAGGCCTAACAGTCGGCGCCTACAACGTTTTCCAGTTGAGCCACAATAATGACATCACCCCCCCATCAGCAAAGATCTCAGCAGACGGCACCTCGCCACACAATACGTCTTAACTTCGCAGGCCGCGACGGTTCTCGACGCAACTGTCTGTCGTCCACGTAGGCCTAAAAAACCTCTCCAGTGATGACGAAACTGGCGTGACTGCGAGCGCGTCGGCGTTAGGCCTAACGATCTGTCTCCTTCGCAGACGGCGGTGCACGCGGTATGCAGGCGCGCCTGTCCCTCTCGTGACCGCGAAGCGTTTGGATCTGCGTTTTCCCACCATGCGTCTTCATCGCCGAAAAAAAAGTGACACGGGAACAATGGGGCGTATATGTTGGTGCATCTCGTGAAAGGGGGTAATAAGGCCCGGGTAATTATTATAAGCCCCGGCGGGCCATGAGCTTTCGTGTGAGACCGACTACCGTGTGTTGCCGCGGAAGAGACGCTGCATGCAAGCGGCGCTGCAGTGCTGCATAAGCTTTCGGTCTCATGGATGCTCTTTTCCGTTTCGCGAATCACCTGATTGACGACATGCCTTCGCTTTATTCTTTTCACTGGGCTTCGGAAGAATTCCTAATGTGACAGTAGTGCACTCGTTCGAAGTATGGATAAAGGGGTATTCACACGGGGAGAAATTCCTTCCTTTACTCCCCGGGATGCGCATCACGTGGTAACAACGTCACGCTTCTGCGCGTCAGCCGCGCTGACGTGTAGACATCAGGAGCTTTTGCTCGCAGGCTGCACAAACACCATCTGCCATTGGCGATTGGATCTCATTGCGATTGGCGGTATTTTGTTCGCGTGTCGCGCAACTTTACAGATTTCGCTCAGGGAGATACCGGCGGTGCACCATCGGGATAGCCTATAGTAAGTTGTTGTGACTTGCGCTGTTGCGCATTTCGTCCGAGGAAACCGAAGGAATCATCGATATTCCTCAATGACGCGTCCTCAAGCCGCTCTTCGATACGACTGGTTTTGATTCCACGTCCTTTGTGTTGCATCCACCCATTGAAGAAGCATATTTCTTTCCTTTAGTAAATACATTGGTGTGTGTGTTTTTATACAGCCTGAACTTAGTCTGCCTCAACGGGCGACTTGTCTACCAGCTGTAGGTGAGAAATTTAGCCAGTGCATGCAGTACAACCGCTCGCCTGGGGTCTTTAACGTGCACCACGCAGTAGTGATACACGACCGCACGCCGGTATACGATGCTTATCCAGATCGAAACGGGCAGGGGTGGGGATTGTAACCCAGGATCGCTTGGGCTCCTTTCCTTTACAAGTAAGCAGTTCGTCGTGTTTCGCATCTAACAGCACTGCTGCCATAATCGCGTATCGCCGTTTCATGTACGACTGACTGTACGAGGGCCAGGTCCCAGACGACCATGGAGAACTGCCAGAGTCAAACCACTTCATAAGAACGGAAGCAAACAATGCATAGTAAACTACCGATCCAATTTCTATTGACTTCAATTTCACAGTAAACTTGTCTTAAACATATAATATATATATATATATAATTAATCAGCATTCCTGGGATGAACATAACGTTTTGTCTGAACATCAAGCATCGGCTTCATGAAAAGGTTTCTCCTTCATATACTGAACTAATTGAAAGAGTTCACAATTTTTCTTCGGCAATTAACAGAAAACAAATTGATGCTTCTTTTATGGATTTCTCGAAAGCATTCGATAAGGTTTCTTTTGAGAAATTAATATGCAAATTAGACAAAATATGCAAGAGCACACAGTTAGTAAAATGGATTTCAGCTTATCTTTCAAACCGTCAGCAGTACGTAGTTTGTGGTAAACATTGTTCTGATCGACTTTCTTGGTGACTCTGGCGTTCCCGAGGGGTCTGTGCTGGAGCCCTCTCCTTTTCTTGTTGTTTATATAATCACATAGTACAAGATATTCCTGTGAAAAGTCAAATTATACGCTGATGACTGTCAATAATTTACTCAAAAAGTAGATAGTGCTTCGGATCAACTTTTGTTGAATCACGGCATTTCAAGATATCGCGACATGGTGCACAAATTAGCAAATAACCACTTACATTAAAAACAATTTATAAGAATTACTAACAAAACATTTTAAAGTTTGTTTACAATCTTAATAATAACTTCTTATCAGAAGTCACACAATATAAATACCTTGGACTATGAATTACTAATAACCTTACTTGGACAAAACAAATCGATTACGTAAGGCCTAATGCTCTGCGGAAGTTATTCTTTCAGAAGGACAGTTAAAACTTTCTCCCCCTTCCTCGCGTCTTTTCACATACAAAAAACTATAGTCCTACCAACATTAGATTATGCTGCAATCATTTGGGATGTTTTGACTAAGATTACCACGAATAAACTTGATCGAATTCAGAAAAAGTTCGCTCGCTTCATTTATTATAACTTTGGACGAGCCCCCATAACCGCACTTTTAACAGGAGTTAATTTAATGTCCATGTCTGAAAGAAATCGGCATTCTCGACAGAAATGTTTGTGCCAGCGAATTAATGGGCATTATAGAGTAGACCTGTCCGAAATAATCACGTTCTCATCAGGATATGCTACTCGACAAAGGCATGCTCTAACAATAACTCCTTTTCAATCGCGTAATAATTGCTTTAAGTATTATTTTTTCCCACGAACAATAATTGAACGGAATGATTTCTTTGAAAGTGTTGTTACATACAGCCATCATGGTCGTTATTTGTGTCTAATTTAAACTAGCTCCTTTTTGTACCGTATTTCTTCCGAGTGTACCACGACTTGTTTTGCATTTTTGTTCTTTTTCACAGCTTGTATTTCCTTTATCACTGTACGCACCTGCGAAAATCCAATCAAAAGATTGCGGTGTTAATAAATAAAAAAAATATCTACTCTCGTTATCGCGCACCGAGTCCCGTTGTCGAGTGCGACCACTAAATGCATCTGATAACACTGACATTCCTCTCGGCTCCCCGCCGTTCGCGTGAATGTTTGAGTCGGGGAAGGGTCGTCCGCTGGTTGCGCGGATCACTGACGTGGTCCGCGAGCAGAGAGCACTTTATAGACATCTTGGTGCTCAAAATCATTACTATCGCCACCTGGCTGAAGCTTTATCTGAAACCGAAGGAAACGGTTTTATGGCCTCCGGAAATGTTAGAACAGTTCGCGACAGAGCAAGAACGATGTCGCCGGAGCTCCACGACACCATACAAAGCTCACGGAGTCAAATCTTCGAATCGTATAAAGCCTACTCCGCACTGACGCGGTGTTTACAAACAAGTCTTCGTTTGTCCGCGCATGCGCAGTGCTGACAGCAGAGCCACCGCAGTGACGTGACGTCAAAGAGTCGGTCCAGAAGCACCGAGATGGCAGCGCCCACGGGAAAAGGGGGAAATAGAGTGCCTCATAAGCGCGGCTTCTTAGGTGGCTCATAACTCGTATGTTCACCGCAAGAACCCTAGTGAAAAACAAAGTCCGGCCCCTCGCGGTACATTACTAGTTTCCCCTAAAGGGGAACTCAAGGGGAACCTCACATCGTTTATTTATGGTGATATAACTCAACCAACAAGCTCTAAGCATTAAAAAAAACGAAAAAAAACAACATAATTACATTTATGGACAGCCGATTTTCCTGTTAGACGTTTTTGCCCAAATATAACGCGCAACGCGCGTAAAGAGCAATACTAGTAACGTTCGGAATCTCCACGCAATCAACCATTTTCATTGGACATGAAATGTTCATGCAACGTCATTTGCATGACGTTGCATGTTGTAACACTTGAGTGTAACACCACACTTCTTGGACGTGGTACCTTGAGAGTACCACGTCCAAGAACTAATTACGGGCTTCAGATGATTCAGCACACACTTCCAACAGTATTGAATTTTTTCAAAGAACAAGGTGTCTGCATTGAAAATTTAGATAAGAATAGATTGCGTGAAATATTATCCTCCTAATAACATGCTTCTCGGTGTGGTGCATAAATGTTCTTTTTTGTTTCGTTTCAAATGATGTAATTGTATCCCGCTGACCGAGCTGCCTGTTGGGGGCGGGGGCTTCGACAAGCTGCACTTTCGCAGCTTTTTCTCCTGCCTCCATCGCCCATTTTGTATTATGGGAGTAAATAAAATTGAATTGAATTGAATTGAAGGTCAGACGGGTAGTATATGGGAAACTGGCATGAGGCGCCTCTGGAGCGCTCCAAATTCACCGAGCGAATTCCACTGTGGTGCGCATTTCTCTCGTTTCGTTAGAGTGAGGTTTTATGGCCTTCATTTCGCATCATCAAACCTTTTTTTTTAAACCGCCGAGAAGTTATTCTGTCCCAATTAAAACATCTGTTGCCAAGTTTTTAGTATTGCTAATAAAACCTTTCAGATCTAAAAAAAATTAACAAAATAACAACCGGGGAGGACCAAAAGTTGAAAATTCAATAACTTGGCGAAAAGAAATGATTTCATCCTATCATCTGGGTTACTAGTTCAGTCGGGTTTAGTGATGTGTGGAACCAATTTGAGGCAAATCGGCGGCATTGAAAATTTTATCGGATCCCTTTAATTTAGCTATATATATATTTTCTTTTTTTTTTTTTAGATTGATTTCTCGGAATTTCAAATATCTTCATCTCAACCGGTTCTGACAAGTGAGAACAGTTTGAGATGAAGCGATACGCCCTGAATTGGCGCTGAAAATTCACTGTTAAAAAATAGGGAAGCGAGTGCCCACATTTCGCGGCTTTGCGAGTTGGCAGGCGAGAATTTGGCGGGCACCGGAAGCGACATCAAGGCTCACGGGGCAGGTGGCGCCGCCTGCTTCCGGTTTAGACGTTCACCTGGTGGTTTCGTATACGCACGCCACACACACAATTGTTTCTTTTCTCTCTTTTCGTTGTTGCGACTTTGCGCGCGTCAACCGGAAGTCACAAATTAAGCGATAGACACCGTCACGAGTTATGTGTTGCTCGCTGAAACTGGATATTTATGTTTTTAATGGCGGTTTTTGTTCGCGTGTTCCGCGAAACTGCGGGAATGAGCTGCGTTTGCATCAACGGCTACAACCGCTTTCCGTGGCAATTTGTTCTGTGCAGGTAACGGAAAGAAAAACACGTCCGAATCCAAAACAGTTCTTGAGGATCATATTTACAGTCGCGCGCCCGTGTTTGAACAAAGCAGGATGTTTGAACGGGGCGGAACCAAAATTAGGCCTAGCCACCTATACAGCTAGTGTACCTTCAACGGTCTGTGCTGGCACACAAACACTTTAACGCTACGCTGACTCAGCATTCTTTTCCAGATTGGCGGGCCCGCACGAGTGATCTACAAATAGCCATTCAAACGCACCAATGACTTTGTACACGGTGAACCCTTTAGTATAAAGCGACGAAGCCATTTGTAAACGTTGCCCTGTAAAAATATTAATTTCCTTCCGTAAACATCCTGAAAGGTCGAGAAAAAAATTACATTAATCTCAGTTCCCTGTGAACATGACATATAATAATGTCGGCGGCATGTACGCACCTGCTTTCATCGTAAAACATATAAGAGCTACCCAAATATATGTTACCGTATAATTAAAAGCGCCTTCATACATTCATGCGCATGGGAACAAGCACTGACGCGTGGATTTATCCTATTTTCTTGGCAATGTATGCCCTCGTAAAAATTCAACTTTTAGATATGTATAGACCTCAGACTCCAGTCCGGAAAGTGCGGCATCCTATTATGTATTTATTCGTTTTCTTCTCTCTCATTCCAGGCATTGTGGCTGTACTAGCTGTGAAAAAAAAAAAAAAGCCAGGTGATTTTAATCGTGATTTAAATTACACCATTTTACGACGATGATTTAAATCAAACCTTTCCCTCACAAATAATTACCAAAACATTTTCCCCTCGTAGTTTGTTTCTCATTGATGCTTTCTACACGTGCATTTGTTTTGTATCTGAAGCAAAATATGATCGAGCAAAAAAATATTGTAGCAGGCAGAACATGATTAGAAAGCAGTGCCATTTTGAGCAAATCGAAACGGTGAGCTTGCTTTCATACACTCTCAAGAAAAAGGGGGTAAAAGGATGCATTGTTACACCCTTTGTCCCATATAATACACCCCAAAACTTCAATTCGGCGTACACCGCCCTACAGTGGAACAGACGGCCTGAAATATTACGAGGGGCTTTTGATAGCCGTGTGGTACAACTTATTAAAATAGCTAATATACGTTTTACTGAATACAAAAAAAACAACATAATCGGGGTTTTCTTGGTCCTTCTGTAAAAACTCGGTGTTTTCTTTATGTGGTCTTTGATACGTACTTTAGCTATTTAGAAAGTTATATCGCACCGTTATAGAGCCCCTCGTAAAATTTGGGGCCGTCTATTCGACTATAGGGTTCTGTACGTCGAAATGAAGTTTTCGGATGTATTATTTGGGACAAAGGGTGTAACTATACACCCTTTTACACCCCTTTTTTTTAGAGTGTATACCTTCAATATTGTTAGTCAGTACGGAGTTTTAGGAAACCGCGTTTGAACATCCGGTACGGAACGATGGGCGCTCCGGTACAAAGTGCGCATGCGCGAGTCTTCTGTGGTAGCGCATGCGCAGTTGGTGTCGGAGCGGCCCATCGTAGCGTATCGAATGTGCAAAAACGGTTCCCTAAAAACTCCCCAGTTACACGCAGACTTGCAGGGTACTCATTACAAGTACTCACATTACTTGTAATCGGTTACATTGTGGAGTATTTATGTATAGCCATTCGAATACATTTGTTAGGAAGTAGTCACAAGAGTAATTTGATTAACTTTTGGAAGAACTAAAAATTACTTATGACCGTTACTATTTTCCTTTCCTCTTCCTGACGGAAGAGGCCTTTTGTTTCCCAAGTTTTTTTTACCAAGGAATCCCCAAACCCAGTCTCCGACAAGAGGATATGGTTTACCGAAATTCGTGGATTAAGAAGATAAGTAGTTTCTACTTCGGTGATATTATTCCAACAATGGACAGTACAAAAAGACTCGTTTTTAAACCGGCATAAACATTCTGTTTAACGGTAACTTTTTTTCTTTCAAGTAACGGATGTTTTTTTTGAGTAATCAGGTTATCGGACTGGATACCTTTAACCGAGTGTAATTGCAATTGCAATCCATTACTTTGCTCCAGTGACGTGTACAAGACCGAACATGGTGTTTTATTACCAGCAAATCATTATGCGAAAGAAATGGAAACAAGAAAAGTAATGCTATATTGCGAGCAAATCCAAACGTAAGAAACACTACAAAATCTCTTTTACTAAAAAAAAAAAAAGAAATTAAGATATTTTTGTTTTAGTACAGCGGAATTTGCATAAATAAAAATTTCTTAATTAAAGTGTATTTCAAATGTACAGTATTTGTTTCGTCCGGATTGTTTATAATAATTATATAGATTGGTAAAAACATATGCCATTTTTTTCAGACACCCAGTGATAAATAATTACTTTTTAATTTACGGTGCTTTAAATATATAAAAATGATTTAAATCAAATGAATATGATTTTTCTAAATTTCTTTTAATGATTCTTTTTTCACTCTGGGCAATTCAGTGGAGTAAAGTAAAAGTACAGAATCTGAACAGACGTTGCTGTTACAGCGGTTGCCGGCATTCGTACGCACATGTCGATGTGGTTTTCAGGTTGTTATCGTCATCCTCATAGTAATCTGCTTTATCATCATGTTGTACAAGCAGCCGTGCGCAGGAATGAACGCCTCGTCTGCTGTCGACATGTGACAGTGATGATTACAACTCGTCATATGGCAACTTTGGATCGCCACATGCACTTTTACATGGCCAACAAATCATTTTGAAAAAAAGCTGTGCACCGTCAAGAGAGCTGCATCAGCAATTATTCGAGGCCGCCATTGTTAGGTTAAAACTCTGAGCATCTATTGGGCACGAAGGTGACGTCAGCGTTCGGCAAGGACTCGGATCCAATCACACGCTTCGTGCCCAAGAAATGGCGACCGCCAATGTTGCTCGGCGGGGTTTCGAAAAGGGACTCTCTGTTTGGCAATGTTGTTTTAGCGGCATTCGAACGAGAAAGGAATCTGGCGGGTTTCTCCGCAGAGGGCGCATCACATAACCCCTTTTTCATTTTTTTTTCTCAGAGTTGGCAGTCATAAACTTGCGGCTAAAGGAATTGCAGTAATTAAATTTCTGTTTGGACAGTAATCAGCAACGCTGTTTGTTACGTTTTTGGCGTAGGTAATTTAGTGATGCGATAAATTACTCTATAGGGAGGTGATTTTCATTAAATTCTGTTGTTTTCAGGCATGTTTGTTTGTACGCGCACCACGAGTAAGGGCAACTTTTGTTAGTTTAGTGAAAACAGTTTCGACAAGACTAGTGCGGAAGAGAGACATATATATATATATATATATATATATATATATATATATATATATATATATATATATATATATATATATTGGGAATGACTCATTCCCATTATATATACGGTGCAGCCTGTCCCTATAGGGAGGAGTGGTTCCCTAGATATCTTGGGAGACGGGCCCTTCCGACTATTTGCAAAGCTGAGATGACGTGTCACGTCACTGCCGCAATTCGGAACTATATATATATATATATATATATATATATATATATATATATATATATATATATATATATATATATATATATATAGTATATATAATCTATACGTGCAATGCCGCATAGTATATATATATATATATATATATATATATATATATATATACGCCGGCGTTGCGCGTTCTAGCGCGTTCGACTTGTGCAGTGGACACAAAGGAAGCTAGTTTTAGGCCTATCCCTAATCCTTCCAACCAGAGCTCGGCATTAAGACGGCCCCGCGCTCTCTCCTCTCCTCAGTCTCTCCCACAGTTTCTCGGCGCATCGACACCAGAATACGACAAACAAGTCGCACACTCTGTCCACAGAAAATTGTCTACCGTTCGAGAGAGGTCGCTCAAGTGCAGGATTAAACGTGATACGTAGAAGAAAGGTGTCGTTTTCTATTGTGAAGGTCTGCAATTTTTTTAAAAGTAACCTCGACACGACTCGGCAACTGCTCGTCCTTAATATTTCAGTCTATTGAGCGAAGTAATTAGTAGTGTAATTTAAGTACATTTCAGCCTTTTAAGCCAAGTAATTTGCGAGGTAATTAATCCAGATTTCAGCCTCTCGAGCAAAGTAATCGGTAATTTAAGTACATTTCAGCCTTTTAAGCCAAGTAATTTGCGAGTAATTAATCCAGATTTCAGCTCTCGAGCAAAGTAATCGGTAATTTAAGTACATTTCAGCCTTTTAAGCCAAGTAATTTGCGAGGTAATTAATCCAGATTTCAGCCTCTCGAGCAAAGTAATCGGTAATTTAAGTACATTTCAGCCTATTAAGCCAAGTAATCAGCGATGTAATCTTAATGCATTTGGAAGTAATTAGTCATGTATGTTAATTATGTATCAGCCAGTTAAGCGAAGCAATTAGTAATGTAATTGAATTACGTCTGAGCCTAGATTAGGCGAAGTAATAGGTTATCTAATTTAATTGGCTTTTAGCCCATTAAGCGAAGCACGTAGAAAAGCAACTCAAATGCAAAGTGAAACTAATTTCGGTCACTTCGGTCTCACTTCCGACGATGAAAACAGAGTGTACGTATATCCTGCTCGAGACGAATCGTTGCCGGTCGACGTTTCTGGTCCCATTTGGCCCTGCCCCCATCCCGGAGGAGGGCGCTTCGCTCGGTCCGGCGGTCATCTGCACGCGCGTGTGCGCGCAGCTTCCCGTGTTTTCCTCGAGAGCCTTCCGAGAAGCCTATACGCTCAATTACCTGCTCCGACCGGCCGAACGCACCTGTCCGTCTGGTTGGCGTTTCGCACACAGTGTGCGGCTGTGTAGACTCCGTTCACCCCTGACCTGACAGCGAGGTGCTGGAAGCTACGCGCTCACTTGACCAATCAGCATCGTCCCTTTTATCACTTGACCCCGCGCGTTCTATGCGCGTGTACGGGCGGGAGGCGTGATCACGTGGCTGAAGGTAGGCGTGTGATTGGTCCGAACGAATGCCTAACTTCCACCGCACTGTCAGGGGTGAATGTAAAGGGCCGCGCCGGATGCAGAAGCCACCCGACGCTGTACGGCGGGCAACAATGGGGCAGCGTACGAGGCTTCGAGGCGACCTTGGACCCATCTTCCTGTACAGAAAAAAACAGAGTCGGTAATTGAATTTAGATTAAAAACGCAACGAACCAAGGTCAGCACTACAAACATTACAAATGCAAACAATTATAACGAGAAAGTTGTTCGGGGTGAGTTCAGTTTTACAATCTGGTAATTTGACTTCTTGCTTTTGTTCTTGATCGAGATTAGAGCTCGTGTTGTAGTGCAGAAAGGAGCAGGCATTGAATGAGCCTTGTAGCCTCAAACTCAGTCAATTGCAATTTATTGTCGTTAAATTTTTCATTTATTTATCAAGGGCGGGTGTAGAAAGGCAGCAATTGAGCCTCATCGTCGGCTTCACTATGATATACTATGCAACGCTGTATTGCGATACATGCCATACATGCATGTATCACATGTATCGCAATACAAAAGCATATTGCATATCGCTATATTGCGATACATGTGATACATCGCGATGCGTCTTGGCAACACGGCTATGTGTCTACGAAACACGCGAAAATAGTGGGGACCCACTATGATGCACCATAGTGGATCTGAGAGTACTATGACATTACCGGGTTCATTGTTTGACGTTATATTCATATTTTATAATACACGAACTTATCTGATACAGTGTGTAACGTGCCATATATGATGTGCTGCGAATGATGCACCACGAAACGTGCAACACTTTGATTCGCCACAAATGAATTGCGACAGAATGGCTAATTGGGCAACTTGGTTCAGGGTTCGTTCAGATGAAAGCGCCTCAGAAAAACGGGGTTCAAGGTCTTCCTCAATACGAAGAAAGCAAAATACAAACAGGGGACAGAGTGGGACAGAGACAGAGATGTTGTACATGTCTGTCTCCGTCCCCTGTTTTTGTTTTGCTTTCTTCGTTAACCCAACACGCTCGCCAAACACATCAAGGTCTTCCTTGTCCTCGTCTCTCTGGGGCGCTTTCATCTGAATGAACACCAATAAATGTATGGGTGAATCGACAAATGAACGCTTGCATACACCACAAAAAAAAACTAATTATGGGACACCATGAAGAGTTACATTGATAAATGAACGTTATGCTCTAAAACACAATGCTCGTTATACGATACCGCAATATGGGACATGAGAAACTGTTTTAGTGACACATTATGAGAAAATATCAATCGCTGTTACTATATATGAAAAGCTGTGGTGCACTAATGAAACATAATGCTGGAACTGTTATGCACTATAATCATGACTCGCTATGTGACGCCATCAAAGGTCACATAGGAATTCAAGTTTACTTAAAACGAAACGATTATGCTTTTCTGATGTCCCACATGGGACACCAGAAAAGAATCGTTAAATGTATAAAAATAAACTTTTGTTGTGACTCTGAGAGCTTGTCGTATTCGTCGTAAAGGTCTGCTTAAAGTAACTACATCATATAATGAAAAAAAAAAGTTTACATTTCAACGCTACGATGATGGAACATTGGAAAATGCTCGTTATATGTAATGAATAGCAATGATTCGCTGCAACACTGAAAAGATGTACCGCACAATGTAACATAATAGCACACTGTGTTGAATATCGTCAAGTTGCGGCGGAAATGCACGAGGTTTTTAACCAAGACGACGACAGTCATAAGCGAGTGAAAACAATTCTGACCCTCGATTGGTCGTATCCTTTGTCGCGCTATCGCAAATGTATTCTCGAAACTATAGTATACTTTCATACAACGCGAACGCTCGACACGGTCATCGTGGTCACGCCATTCATGGTCTCGCGGAAACGGCCAGTCAGTTGTAACGGTCCGTCACGCAAAACAACATTTCGCTTCTTCTCAAAGGGGAAAAAAAACTTCGACAGGGGTATATATGTTCCCCTCCCCCATTCACAAAAACAAGCGAGCATCTCCCAATTCTTGACGCGCTGTGAGGCTGTACTCGCCGCTACTCCACGATTCTGCGAAGGCGACAATGGCGAGGATGTGGGATAAGAATCATACTGGAGGAGCGGGGAGAGAGTGAAGAGGCTGTTAAGATCACGCCAGCGTGACGGCCGGCGCCACTCTTTTAGACCGGGCTCATTAACATTCTCGTTTCTTTATTTTCGCGCGTATTTCTTTTGGTGCCGTTGATTTGAAAACGGGTTCATTCAGTCGGCCACAGTCCGCCTCGTAAGAACCATTTTCAATGGGCTTCGGTGCCCGACGCCCCCCTTAACCCTGTTTTTTTTTCTTCAATTTGTTATGTTTTTGTTTTTATGGTAGAGTTTTTCTTAATGTCTGGAGGAGACCGCGGGGTTGGATGACTGTGAGTTCGTTTGTGTTGGTTCATCTCTTCGACACTAGGGGAACAAGTGGCGCTGCATTCGCGAAGTGCTTTTTCCAGTAGTAGTGGTGAATACACTCCAAGTGAAACGCCGAAAGACAGGGACCGGAGAAAATAAATGCAAACAAAAAACAACGTTCCTGTTTGTTTGCTTTTTTTTTTGTAGATGCAAAGAGGACGTTTTGTATTGTTTGCATCTGCATTCTTTTGTCCCTGTGTTTAGGCGTTTCACTTCAAGAAAGACCAACCAACTATCCCAACTTGCCGTCTTAAAGTAGTGAACGCGCCTATCGGCCGGAAAGCGAATACGTCCTCGCACTTTGATTAAAATGATCTGTCGTACCTTCCCTTTCCCTTCTCTCGTGCTTCCACCTAACGCCATCTATTCAAGTCTGAATGAACTAACGTCTTAGACTTAAAAGAATGGGTACAATACGGGGGAGGGAACGAAAAATCATCCCCCCCCCTCCTCCCCCTTACCCGAATAGTTCCGACGCTTCTGCTAATATCCCTGCCGAACGGTCAAATCTAATGTCATTTTCATTGGTTAAATGATCGGTGAATCACTTCGCGACCCTGAGTAGGAGCGTCGCACAAGCACAGGCACGCACCGCGTTGTGCCTGAGCGGTGCGCGCTGGCTGGTCGATCAGATAATGACACTCGGTGGAAATGACATTAAATTCTACCTCGTGGTAGGCGTCGCGGCTGGTGGCGATTAGGCCGATGTGCCCCGGTTGTACCGAATCCGCAGGATCACGATTCTGCAGAAAACGTTCTTTTGCGTTAGAAAGTTAAAGCGTCATTAGAGCAATGATATCAATAACTCTCAAGAGCACGAAGGCGATATACGACTCGACTATACCCTGTACAGCAAGGAAATGTCGGCGAAGGCGGGGAAATAAATTGATTCGGGTAGGCGTGAGTTCTGTTCTGACGTATGGCTTATTATACTAAAAATATATGTTTGATAGGGAACCTACACGAAATTCCTATGAGATCTGTGGCTGTGCAAATTTTAGCTGATGCTGAAAGAAACTTCAGTATTTTTGCACCATTCTGACGTTTTGCCCGACCTGTTATAATGACCTTTTTTTTTTAAGGATTGTACGTGTTTTACGAAACTGAAGTATTCGTGTAAATGTAGTATTTGGTAGGCATGAGAATGGGTTTTAGCGCCCGTCAACACGCGAACGCAATCAAATTTCATAACGTGTGTTACGACAATCGAATTAACTGACGTTTTAAATGTGAAGGGTTCGTATAATCTTTTCGATTAACGAAAAAAAAAAGAATAGACAATTTCTAAGCAATCATTTATGCTTTTTTTTTTTTTGCCGCAGGTAGTTTTTGTGGCAATTTTTATTTTTGTAAATCTACCGCAGTTCGTGGGCTTGACTACAACTGTCGCACAAATACATGTTTGCGTGATGCTGTTTTTTTTTTTTTTTTCATTTCGTGGTGAGAGAAATTACATTCCACAAAGATGCTTCCACGTCCTTGTTCATCCCTTATTTTGTTGCGGCACCGACGAGCCGCGAGTATTGAGTTCATCTCAATAAGCAAGCGCGTAAAGCTAGCGCGGCCCACGAGAACCGAGCAGAGAAAGCAGACGACAGATCGAGGCGAAACGACGTTCTCTCGGGGGGTTCTCGGCGTTGCCGCTACGCGGCGTCGATTTCGCTGGAGTCGTCTGGAGAGCCTCAAAGAAGAGTGTGTTCAACTGTCTCGCTCCGGGTTGCGTGTTTATAGGGCGCAATTAAACTGGACAAGTTTTGCTGTGGGTCTATGAGTGCTACCGGTGGTTTTTCAACGTAACTCCGGTTATAAACAGCCCAGGAGATACTTGAATATTTTACGCGAAAAATAAAATAACACTTTTCTTTAGACGCCATTTTTGTTCCGATGGGATAGGTACTGTTTAAACGCGAAAAACGGTACAATCCGCCATCTCTAACGCCGCCAATAAATTGCAAACGCTCTCCGTGGTTTGAGCTGAACACAGGCTTACTTCAGGCTCTCTAGAGTACTCACTGACAGGATGAGGACGGCAAGGAGAGTTTCGGTTGTCCAGCCTCCTAGTGCGAGCTCCCTGCCTTCCACAACGCTTCGCTGTGATCGTGAACTTCGAGTGTGCGCGCGCAGGCAAAAGCACGACCGAAGGCCACGTGCTCGTGCTGGAGTCCAGGCGTTCCAAAGATACGCCCTGCCGCTCTCACCCTGCCAGTGACTACGGTTGCACACTGTCGCCAGGGCCACTCAATAGATGGCGCCACCGTGCCGTCTCGTCGTAAGCGGTCCTCAGGGGACGTCTAACGCGGTCGGTGGCAGTTCGACGCCAATGTGTGAACCAGCCTCGAAGAGGCGGCGAGCTTAAGCGTCGTAAGGCAGTACACGCATCCCTCGTGCGCCAAACTGGCCTCAAAAAGTTACTTAATAACGGGTGTGAGTCAACCGACGCAGCCTCGGCCGCAGACGGGCATACTAAGCAGTCGGACAATGGTCTCCCGGGGACCCCGGAAAACAATGCGACCGCTGCTCTCCGTGCGCCAACTGCATACCCTCCTTCGCGCTGGCAGCGCTCACTTAGTCGCACGCGCTGAATTTTAAACACGTCAACCCCCATTTTCTCTTGAAACAAACACAAAACACACACACACACACAGACAGACACTAAAAAACAAAATGGTGACTGGTAAGTTAGGCACCAAAAGCCTTACAAACATTGCAATAAAGTCATATATATATAAATATAAAAAGCGGTTGGTATACTATATTTTTTGTTTCACCTTACGATGAACCCCCTGTGGACGCTACGCACCGTCCCAGCCAATCAATTGCTTGGAAATTCTCACGTGACTACGCATCACGCGAGTCGCTGCGTCCCTCCTAAAGGTCACGTGACACCCATGGACGAGATCGGATTGGTTTAGAAGACTCCTACCGTCTTCCGCCCTCCATCGCGAGGTAAAACAGAGTGCAGAGTAAGTTAAGCCTAAAGAGCTCCCGATAAAATTAACTAAAAATAAAAATACAAAGAAAGCTTTCGGTTTACCAGCGAGTCGCGTTTAGTTGACACAACGTTTTCGCGTCCGGCAAGCTTCCCACCTCATTGTCGATGCAGGCGCTAGGCGAGAAGTTCTTAACGAAGCGGCGCCTCGCTTGACCAGATGAGTGATAACCAGCGAGGCCCTAATTGAGCGCGGTTCGTTTAAACCGTGCCCGGTTATGCAGCGGGCGGCGTTTTAAACGAGGACAGGAAGGTTTACAGACGAACCTTATCTGATCCCGCCAATGGAGTTGCGCGCTCCCTTTGACAGAAACTCTGTGTGCTGATGGTAAGGCCGGATACTGAGTAAAGATATACAGTTACGTGTGACTATACTTTGTTGCAGGTTAAGGAAAGCGGGACAAACTCTTACCGGAAAGCCCTCCACTCTTTAGGGTTTGCTCTGCTAAAGTGGAAAATTAATGGTGACTTACGGTGGTCCTTTTTACCAGCACAGACTCCAACAGTGAGGATGATGTGTGGAATGCATGTTCCGGTAATACCGAATCAGCACTTATGCAAATTCACTTTTCATGCAGGTGAAAAAAAGTTTTTTTTTTTATTATCTATTGAAATATCACTCCTAGTCACTTTCCCAGTAATTGTTTTCGCTATATAACGATAGTACCTACTTCGTATAATCAAACACTACTGTCCTTCGCAGTTGAGGAGACGGAGCCAGCGTCGAAGACAGTTCACAGAAACGTTTCAAGTCTAAGAAATCCTTCATCAGGTATTTTTTTTCTTATGTAGGTTAGTTGATATCTATATATAACCTTAACTGATGCCATTACTGTACACGACCTCCAGTTGATACACTTACTACTGTGCATAATTTCAAGAAATATATAGCAGTACAGTAATTTAAATTACAATCTACAGAACCGCGTAATACGTCATTCATCTTAGATATTCTAAGTACAGGCCACGAATTGCTTTTATTGGGTGTAGCACGCGTCTCGCGCTCTCTAGCGCTCGACATGTTTTGAAGACCCGCGGCTCTGTTTTCCTCGCAGATTGAACTTGGAGACAGGAAGTGAACGGAGCCCGGCAAGTCGGTGACCAGTCAACCCGACCTTCCGCTCTTCCTTTTAAAAAAGTGTGCGCGAAAAAGAAAAACAGAAATAAAAGAGAAAGGAAGAAAGAAAAAACACGCATATACACGCAGAAAGCAGAAGTAAAACAAACCTTCGCCTCCTTTTTTTCCCACACCTACTCTTTCGTTCTGCAGAAGTTCTCAGCCCTGAAAAAGAAGCATAAAGTTTTTCAAGGCCGACAGCAGCCGAGCCAGCACGAGCCACCTGCTGCCGCTCGCGACGTCTGCGAGCCAAAGCCCGGTAGCAGACGACAGACATGGGCGCGTATCGTTAGTTTCTGTTTCGTTTTCAACTACTTTCCCGCATAATAACAAAACATCTAGAACACAAAAAAACTACGTAATTTCACGAAAACTAAGTAGAACCACAAAACTAAGTAATTGGACAAGGGCGGTAACAAACACAAACGTCTATATCTCACAATAATTAAAAGAAAAAAAAAACGACAACAACGATAACAATTTAAACAGAAATGGTAAAGACGACGGCGGCCTCTGGTGGCCGTCGGGAGAAGCAGGGGGGCGGACGGGAAGGAGGAAGAAACCGTGTGTTCTACGCGGTGGTGGGAAAATGGCCTCAAAATGCAGTGGGACCCGCTGGCAAAGAGGATCGTCAAGCCTTGCCACCTGTCGCCTCGTCTCCGCAGCATCTGTCTTCGAGAGGATTTGGGTCTAGCCTCGCTCGCTCGTTTTATGTGCTTTTATCTGCCCTTCTTGTTGCGAGGTTGTTTCTTTTCTCGTTCGCTTTATTTTGAAGTTACTGCTGTTGTTTCTTTTTTGTTTCGTGGCGATGTGGCAAACTGGTTTAAATGTTTCTTCCGACGCCACCGACTCGCTTCCTAGAAGAGTCCTCCGAACCTTGTTGCGATATATTTTTAATTTATTTTTTTCTTCTGTGCCTTGTCGAAGGGGTAGTTTTATCAGGTTAGCGGAAAGTTTAAAAATCCAAAATATTGAAAGGTGAAATTTCGATAGTCTCGAAATTGCCTCAAAACTTGGCTCCGCACATTAATATACATATCTAAACTAGTAACTAAATTTACGAGTCAAAATAATTTCGCGAAGTTGTTAATTTTCGGATTTTTCCTGAGAGGCTGTACTGGCAACACTCAAGACATGACGTCATATGTTTTAACACGGCGGTGGTACAGCTCGTTTTAGACGGATTAAAACACTGATCTTTATTGCAGTAGGCTGGATAGCGGATCAGGAGCCCGTCGGTGAAACCACCGGCGGCAAATGCTTGACGCACGCAAGTATATGGGAGAAACACACAAAAGTGGGAATATTGAAGCTTGTAAGGGGGATCGGTGGCCGAGTGGGCTAGCGCACACCAGCTCGGAGCACGTGGAGCGAAAGCTCGCGCTGCAGAACCCAGGGATCCTGGGCTCGATCCCCCCCCCCCCCCCCTCCCCCTGCCCGTTTCGATCTGGATGAGCATCGTACCGGCGTGCGGTCGTGTATCACTACTGCGTGATGCACGTTAAAGACCCCAGGCTAGCGGTTGTACCGCACTGGCTAAATTTCTCATCTACAGCTGGCAGACTCGTCGCCCCTGTGAGGCAGACCAAGTTCTAGGCTGTATAAACATACACACAGCCTAATTTTTTTGAAGCTTGTACGCCGTGCTCGAAAGGCGAGTGTTTGTATTGTGTGCTGCGATCATTCTATCGGGTGTTTGGAGATCGAACCGGTATTAGTCGAGCGTTCGAACGCCGATTTAAAAAAATCAAAGGTGGCGGAGCACCACCGACTGTGCCAGCGTCGCTTGCTTCAGTTGCCAAGTAAATGACACGTTGAACAAATGAACGACACTCTCCAAGTTTTAGTTCGTCACAGAAGACCTCCCTTCAATCCAATGCAAAAGCTTACACAAGAAGTACTCTGTACAAGCGCTTAAACGATGTCCCCAGTAAAAGCCCTCTAACGTATCGTCATCTAAGCTCCGATGACTTCGAGATCACGAATGACTCCCCGTTTAACCTCGGCAACCCTTGACTCATTGAAGCGCATCACAATTTACGCCCAACAAAGTCACGACCCTCAACCCTCAATTATCCAACATTTATTCAAAGAAGACCGGTATTCTAACGCTTCTGATATTTGCGCCTAAAATATTAATTGCCATTCCCGGAAAACACGATAAAAGTTTCATCGCCGAGAGCAACCTACTAAGGTAAGAAATTGCAGTTTTCGCCGTTGCTTCCATAGAGACGCATGCATTAACTGGTGTCAAGAGATGGCTGCCGGTGGTGCTGCCCAATTTCAGCAAGACAAGCCTCGATCTGCGATCCAGCCTATTACAATAGAGATCAGTGGTTACAAGACGTTTGGTGGTGTGAAATGAATGTTGCGAAAGCACCCTGGTGAACGCGGGAAAATTTGAAGGTTGGTTCTGGCATCACCTTCATTTCCCGTTTTCTTAATAGCTATGTTTATTTTAGAGATGCTAAACAGCATGCCGAATAGAGCTAAGCCCGCTGTATCTCGAAAAAAAAAGTGTTTAGTTTTTTGGATAGCTCGAAAAACCGCAGCAGGTTTTTAGCTTTGGTGGTGCAGTAACTCCTTCAACGAACAAAACTGTACTCGGTGGAATACTCATCTAGAAGAAAACAGTCCTGTGTAAATTGACACAACTGAAAGCGAACTATAACAAACGCTAAACTCATTATAGACCTGTGTTTAAATTTGTGGTCTTGCGCTCCCGCTGCGCTTACGTCGCATAAGCACATATTGTCACTGCGGAGCTGAACTTTCCTTTTGTTACTGCTTGCTTCTCGACATCGAGACAGGTACGTGTAGATAGGGACAGCCTGCAGCAAAACCAAATTCTAGAACCTTACATTTTCCAGAAATAACCGGGAGTTATGTCTGGGCTGGAAACAATCAAGGCACTTCCTGCTAAAATTATGATAACAAACGTCGTTTATTTGAAACATAGTCAACAGCCGCTATGTTCCACAAAAAGCTTGCACCGCCACTTTACCTATACATTTTTTTTTAAATACACCTTGTATAAGTGTTTCCTCTACCACGGCATGCAGCCACTCGGTGATCTCTATTATCAATAAATACACACAAAAATAGAAGGAAAATCACCATTAGTGTTAGCGTGATTGACAACTGAAACTGCGTGAAACATGTTTCAAATACGACAAGTACGATAGAACATATCCAACGACTCCTCACGTTCAAACGATGCAGTGTATATCCACCACCAGCGCCACCTATCTAAATCTGAGAGGGTCAAGGACATCGGAGGAAGCAACTACGCCGCCGCGACCAGAAAGCCACAACAAAACGCTGCTGCACAGAGTGCAGACAATCGCGCAGAAGTAAATAAAACGACGACCACGCTCGAACCCCCACGTCAGCAGGGCAGCCGTTTCGGATCCAACGTACGTTTCTTCTCCCATCTTTCCTTTCGAAGAGGTCTCCTTCGCGTCCGTTCCTACTTGCTCGCGCAGGAAGTGGGCACAAAAAAACAGCTGCCACCTTCTTCCATGACCCTCCCCCTTTTCTCCTTTCGCTCTCTTCTCCCCTTTCCCATTTCCCTACGACTCCTTCCCCAAACCTACCTTCTCCACCACTTCTCGTTCCCATCTATGTCGTACCTTTCTCTCTCTCTCTCTTTAACTTACGGCGGACCGCAGCGAGATGCTACCAGCCATCTCAGCCAACGAACGCGATGTAGCAGATCAAACGCAGGTTGACCTCCTTCGTGGTAATCCTTCTCAACACATCAGCAAGCACACCGCCGCGTCGATGCGCCCCTTCCTAAAGGTCCACGTGACACCAGTCATTGACACGTTACTTCGAAAAAAAGTAATCGATTACGATTAACCTCTCGCTTTAAAAATAAAGATTCCATGGGATTACTTGATTCCTAAAAAAAAGAGTAAGTAATTGACAGTTACTAGGAATAAGTAACCGTTGCTTTTACGATAGCTCCTAATTTTCAAAACGACCTTTTTTTTTCCCCGCCGGTTTGAAAGCGTTTTTTTCTTTGTACCATCCGGTATTGGATTCGAATCGCCGTCTTACGAAATGCTCTTCTTTTTAATCCATCAATTTCGATTGACCGTCCAGCTGTCCGAGACTTGGTTCGATGATTCCCTGGTAGGAGACTCGTGGAAGCAAAAAGGGAGCCATTAGAGAAAAGGAGGGGAAAAATAGTAATAACGGTTACCAGTAATTTTACTACTTCCAAAAAGTTAATCATATTTACTCTCGCGATTACTTCTTCTTAACAAAAGTGATCCAAGGATTACAAAATTACACCATAAAAAATCGATGAGAGTAATCTGTTTCCTCGTAACGAGTGCAGTACAAGTCTGCGTGACACCCACTCGACACTGGATCGTCTCCGGGTGGCTCACCGAGGTCCATCGCAACGAACAACACTCCCTTTTTTCTCCTTCCCTTTCCACCTGACTCTTCCGCTCTCCACTGCACACTCCGTTTCGCTTCCGATGGACTCCACGCAGCGAGGGGATGTCACGTGACCTTGAGGAAAGGACGCAGCGACGCGCCCGGTGCGCAGTCACGTGGTTCGTTCGCACCGCTGGATTGGCTGAGAGACAGCATGGCTCGTATCTTTTCTTTTCCTTGCGCTCCAACACCAAGTGTTCCTCCTCTCTTAACCTCCTCTCTACCCCGCTTTCCCCGCGTGTGCTCTCTTCGCTTCGCGCACACCCTCTTTGCTGTATCTCGTACTCCCCGCTTCCGTTTAAAAGGTCACGTGTATCTCTTTTATTATTTTTTTATTTATTTCCTTTTGTGGCCCCGCCGCTGCTTTGTGCACCCGTCGTCTCCCGTAGGGAGTGACACCTGGCGAGCAAGTGCGCCACACTGTGCCGGTGTGGGAACTACGATGGCGCACCGCCTTGTTTACAGGGAGTGGTTCCTTCTTTTTCTTTTTATTACCCTTTTTCTCTTTTTTTTATCCTTTTTTTTTTCCTTTTCCTGGGGGTCCGAAAACGGTAAGGAGATGTACTCGGCTGCTCGGGCCTGAATACGCATGCAGCTGAATATAGGCGACGTTAGGCTTAACGTCAGGAGATGTCAGAGAGCCATAGGGAAATATCTTACATGTATGAAATTTCACAGGTCCAACAAACGCTTAGGATCACAGAAAGATCATATAAGAGCACACGAGAACCTTATAAGAACGTATAATAAGGATACAAGATTATATAAGAAGTTGTAAAAAACTGATAAGAAGTTTCTTACAACTTCTTATATAACCTTATATACTTCTTATAGAACCTTATAGGGATCTTGTATGCTCTTATATGATCCTATTTGGTCACGTGCCTTTATTGGACCAAGAAATTTCTTATAAATTATAAGAGTTTTCAATAGAAGCAGGCTGAACTTGAACTTAGAGTGAAATTTGGATCTGCAAATATCTCATGCGACAGCGCGAAGTGACGTCGCCAGGTACGACGATATAATCACCTAGGTGCGACTTCGCAGCGAATGTCCTTGTACGTGAGAATCAGACGGAACCCACTATTCAAATTACTCGTAATCGATTACTTCTTTAAAGTAATTTTGTAATCATTTGTTTACTTTTATTACGTAGCAATCACGAGAGTTAACATGATTACCTTTCGCAGTAATAAAGTGTACTCATAACCGTTACTATTTCCCTCCCTTTTCAATGGTGTCCTTTGTTTCTACAAGTTTTCCACCAAGGAATCCTCGAACTACGTCTCAAAAAGAAGGATGGTCCACCAAAATTGGTGGATTGAGGAGATACGTAGCTTGTAATTCGGTGAGTCAAACATAATAATGGACTGTACGAAATGCCCATTCTCAAACCGGTAGAAAAATTGGTCGCTTTGAAAAAATTGAGGTAATCGGAAAAGTAACGATTACTTTTCCGCGTGAATGGTCAATTACTTTTCCTGTTCAAGTCATCGAGTAACCTTCATTAAATAATTTGAACCTAAAGTAATTGTAATTATGATCGATTACTTTTTTGAGCAACGTGAACGAAGACTGGTAAGAATGCGAAAGAGCTAACTTACTCGGGTCGAAAGTTCCAGCCAGAAATCAATTATACCCATCGCACATTTCGCTCGGGATAGCTGTGGTCCTTGGATCAACGGAGGAGATGGCAAAATAAAAGCATCAGGTTGTCGCTCTTTCTTTCTATATTTTTCTGCTCTCCCTTTTTGACTGACGTGGGCATGCTCGTGGGTCTCGCGAAAAACAATAGGTGCGAAACTTTGTCTCGTTTGCATTCACGGTCAACATTACGAGACATTTGGTTTTAGCTTTATTTCGAGTCGTCTAATCTTTCGTGGTGTTACAAACGCCTCAAAACTGCTCATCTTACAAGCAGGAGCCTTTGTAAAGAATTGTTTGTCTTCCCTACGTCGCTTGCATTGCAGTACCTGTTCCTTCATGTGCACTTCCACTCATCTTCGCGACAGCCGCCGTTGAAACACGGACTTCCAGCGGCCGTAAGGACCTGACTTAGACTTCGCGAGGAGTAACAAGTACGGCCAGTCGCGCTACATTTTTTTTTCTGGTGGCTTGGGGTAATGGTAATTTTACAAATGGTAATAGTGCCATCGATACGAGAAGTTATCGACGAATAAAATGTGATTTATGAAATACTTTTTTTAATATGTATTGATGTGCTACGAGTTTTATGCTATTAACGCTAAAATGTTAGGTTTCTTCAATATGATAAGCAAAAATTTAAGGTAAAAAAGTGGTCCATAGGATCCGATGCAAGCATAAGTGTCGGGCCTAGGAATAAAAAAGAAAGTATACATTGCTCAGTTTCTGTCTAGTATGAATTAATATCCTGTTATCGCCGTCTATAATTCTTCTGGGAATATGACAATTTATGCAATCGTACGACTGAAAGCAATTGGTTGTTTTAGAGTTTCGCAGAGATTGGAGGTTTTTCATGGAGGTTTTTACAGAGGTGAGGACGCAAAAGACAAAATGTTCCGAAAAGTTTGGGATGTCGAGACCTGACGACCTTGATCTGATTAGTATTAATGCGATATTGTAATATTGCCGTCCATAATTATTTTAGGGAATATTACAATTTATTTAGTCGTACGGCTGAATTATTTTTTTGCTTTCTACAGAATTTAGTTGAAATTTTTTGGGAGGGAGCGCAAGCTAGGGGCCGAAATGTCCCCAAAACGTTGAGAATGTCAAACCTAACCTTGATCTTCAGTCGTCTCTGCTGTTCGCCATCATGAAACAAAGGGTACGAGGATAGAAAAGCGGTATGTGAGAGATGCGTAAGAGAAAGAGAAGAGAAAGTGACTCGCTGCGCTTACTTTAATAAAAAAAAAGTAAAGGGCCAAGGGAGGAGAGACGCGCAATGAAGAAAACAAGCCGGCGCTCGAAAAGTCGTCGCGGCGATCCCGCCCGGCGGGATTTCTCACGATTTGGCGAGCTGATTCCAGTCTTGCCCGGTGACGTCGGGCCCCCTGGCTCCCTTCCCCGCTGATTGCATCGGACCCCAAAGCACCGCCGAGCAAAGCACGCCACAGCGTGTGTCACACTCAACGCGTATCACAGGAGGAGGCTCCGGCTAGGCTTGGCTCTGCGGCGGGCTTGGCTACACAGCAACAACAACAATACATCCATAGAGGCCCAAGTTTAGGGTATAAGCGAAGCGTCCGAGGAATTCTAAAAGAGACAAGTTTAAAACACAGGGGAGGTGGGGAAAGGAGGACGCTTGACAAGAAAAGTAGCAACAGCAGCGCGGCGTGCCAGCGTGGTTGGCGTGTCGCGCACGCTGTCGTCTGCTCTCGGACGCCCTTCTGCTGCGGAACGTCGTCTGCTTCGTCGCCGCCTGCCAGTCTGTCGTCTGCTATAAGAGAAAAGAATGAAAAGAGATGCGGGTGGCATTGCCCTTTTTGTGTTTCTTTCTTGTGCTAGAGCCCAAGGAGAGTCAATAAAAATGCTAATCCAAAATTCATAGTGCCACAATCCAGACTCAACCACCCGATAGAGAGAAAAAAAAATGTTCCGGTTGCCGAAGGTGAGTTTTTTTGTACGTCGTTTCGTTTATCAGACACACGAAGTGTCTGATCGAGATGCTGTCTCTTTATCCTTCTTTTTTCTCTCTCTATTTCTTTTTTCTTGATGAGCTTTCTAGCCTAAGGTATTTGCCAGCAATGCTGAGAGATGGATGAAACTTGTTATGGATGAAACCGTTCGTATCATCAAGTTATTTTTCGATGCCATCTCGGAATCAACTCTCTCATCCGTGGGAAATTTGTTTCTATTACGCAGGTTATGGGGTTTCATTCAAGGCCGAATGTTTTGTCTGGTTTTGTCATTACTTATGTACTATTCCTCTAGACGTTTCAGAATTTAATTATGAGGGGAGGAGAAACATAGAAAACGGTTATACGGGAATAAGGCACGAAACCTCTCCTTCCTCCATCCATCCCCCTCCCCCTCCCCCTCCCCCCCGCCACCACACACACACACACATATTTTTCATGTTGCGGACGCCGGGGGACCTGCTGTTTGCCACAGGTAAGCTTTGTAGGTTGAAAGTTCTGAGATGCGTTGTCCCGTGTTTTGTTTCTACATGTAATTTTGTCTTACGTTTCTAGCAGTTCATTTCGTACAGCTGAAAGAGAGAGAGAGAGAGAGAGAGAGAGAGAAAATAAAAGTTAAACGTAGGTTGTGGAGAGATTGGCTGCCATAAAAACGGCACCCGGTTGCTCGATAGCTTGAAAGAATGAAGAAGTCTTATGATGGCATAAGAAGGGAGAAGAAATAAGAAAACAAAATGTGTGAGAAAGAAGAGGATCACGAATGGGACCCAGTCACAGCAGCAGCAAACGCGAGACGGGTGACTATGCGGTATTGCAAAGCCCTTGCTAAAGATGTATGGTGCCTGGAACGCGTCTCCCACTGGTGCGTTTACGCGCGTCCAAAAAGTGGTCCCTCGATTTCCGCCTGATGACGTCATAAAAATGTCATGCTGTCGCCGTTTCCGATTCTGGTGGCGTCCCAACAGTTGTGGTGTATATGGCAGACGCCTGTTCTGCTGTAGGTCGTTCTCCACTGTGACAGTCCACGGAAGCTAGCAGCAGCCGGAAGATGGGACGCCTGACACGCAGTGACGACAGCGACACTCGCGTTCGCTCGTGCTTTTCGCCAGCATTTCTACGGCCAACCGCCAGGATCGCGACAGGCAACAGCATGACACTCCGGCTTCTGTGACGTCATTTGTTGCCACTTGAGGACCACATTTGATGTATGGGGGAACAGTAGGACGCTAAACACACCCGTCGGAGACGCGATCCAGGCACCATACTAAAAGTGCTGTCACGGTAGCTTCAGCATGCAGTCAGGAGCTTGGACGCTGCGACGAGAGCAACACTAATGTCCCCTTTTTCCAGGATTTTCAGCACTATACTCCAGGATCGCGACATCCGACATTATATGGCACTCCGGCTTCTGCGACGCCATTTTTTTTGGTCAGCATTCGACGTCAGCGTTCGGCGAGGACTCGGCTCAGCTCGACACGAGTGTTGACGTCAGCGTTCGGCGAGGACTCGGCTCAGCTCGACACGAGTGCTGACGTCAGCGTTCGGCGAGGGCTCGGATCCAATCACGCGCTTCGTGTCAAGCCAATAGCGACTGCCAATGTTGCTTGATGGACTTTAGAAAGGGGTCTATTAGGGCGGCGATGTGAGCTGTTGCTTCATGATGAACACTGAGCAAACAGCGCGCAAAAAAAAAGTAATAGAAAAATTGAGAGATAGCTTCCAGAACACTAGCGGCGTTTGTACTCACGGGTTCTTGGAGAAGTTGAAGTTTTCTTCTAGTGTCAACATTTATCCTGTATACAGGATAAATGTACAGTCGGCACGGAATGAAAACGCGACCAAGGAGCGCATGGTTTTCGACCCACGCTGAGTCACCTAGACACGCAACACCGAAGGTTTGGATGCACTGAGCAAGAGTCTAAGGTCCGCTTCAGACGGGGCAACTTTTGCAGCAATTTTGAGGTTGCTGGCGGGTTGTTCCCTAGCTTTCCCTAGATCGACACGAATTGCTGAGATCGGGTCCGGCTCGAAACGGACGAGCAACTCGAGCCGTTTGAAGCGGCAGCAGCCAATCAGGGACGCGATGTTTTCACGTGACACCCTGTTCCATTCAAAGATATAAAAACACGTTTTTAGCGCGTAGCCGGGCGTCTAAATAGTACGCAAGAAAATTCAAAGTGAATGGTCCCGTGTTGCTGATGTTGCGACGTCAAGTTGCTGGGTGAAATTGCCCGTCTGAAGCGGGCCTAACACATCGAAAGAGGAGCCATCTTCTTGCAGCTCCCGTCTGGTTCAGGTGGTGCAGCATCTAGAGAAAACCATGCACCCACTGTTCGCGTTTCATTCCGTGCCGACTGTACAGATAAACACGGGCCGTCATATATGACGGCAAGTGTTACGTGCTAGAGGGAAGGAATTTGTGTAAGCATCGTGTGTGCTGCCTGTGCTTTCTGATACATTTTTTTTTTCGCCAAGTGCGACAGGACCGTATCTCGGACAACCTGGATGACGAGCGTGTTTGTAAAGTGTTTCGTTAAGGGATGATATCTTGGCTCTGCTTAATAAGTCTGAGAGTCTTTTCTGAGGCAAGCGTCGTCAAGTTTGTTTTAGAAGCTCCTCACAGAAACTTCGGGGAAGAGGGGGTCACGTTTACTAATAAACTTCAGGATGGGAACTTTCTAAGATCTTTAGATTTGGGATTGGCATTCACGGCTAGACACGCCTGCTAGTCTTATCAGCCACGTTCGAAGAAGGGTCTCCTCCTATTTGACTCGTCGCACTCCCGATAAGTGAAAGAAGTATAGCTTCTTCTTGCCAACAGGCCGCCCTTCAGAAGTCGTGTCACCATGTGGTTAACGATAGTTTTGGCTGGCAGGCATAGAACGTCTGACAGCGGCGAGCTTCCCAGGTCGGTTTTGTTGAGCTATGTGGAAGCCTGGTTAAGGAAACTAAAGGGAGAGTTCCAGTAGGAAAAGACCGATCTGAAGGCCGCTATTCCGTACCTACATAGGATTTCACACAACTTGAGAAAAGTTGCGCTGCGGTACGATGCGCCACTAATGTTTACTGCGCCCCCCCCCCCCCTGCCCTCCTTTTCCGTAAGTTAAGTTTGAGCAACTTTGCCCTAGAGTTGTGAATAAGAAAGGTAATGGCCCCACTTTCTCTGTAAACGCACGAAAAGTTGAGAGTCAGCAGTCAGCCCTTCCTTTGCGCACTTCCATTACTTTGCCCCCGTTTTTTCGCGCGCTGTTCGCCTCGTTGTCATAGGACGCTAAGCACACCGGTCGACGACGCGCTGCAGGCACCGTACTGTGTGCAGCAAAAAATAAAGTGCAAATCAGTGCGGTACGCCCGTAGTTTTTTCTTTTTTCTGACAAAACAGCGCTCGCGTAGATCCGACAAAAAAAAAGAACACGAAGAAAAAAAAAACAGAGTTTTGCCCCCTCACCCACACACGTGATATGTGCACGTTACCAGAAACGGAGCCTCGGAACGAAGCCCCTAGAGGGAAGCACGTGTTTATCCGATTCCTTCCCGTCGGCGCCAAGTCCGACAATTGCAGTGCGGCGCTCAGCAGAGCGTTCATAACGGCGCTATCTCAAATATCATTTAGAGCTAAGAGTCAGGTTCTGACGTGACGGATGATAAGTCGGCGTACTGTCAGCTTGTATAAACGGTGCTACGTATAGACGTTACCATTGATTCATTGCCTCTCTTATATAGTCTTTAAGCGGACGACGGTATGGGACATTCCGGACGGTTCTATATTACTATAGTAAACTAAGTTTATTATGTATCACTGATCTCTACTGTAGTACATGGGGCTGGATGTCGCTTAGCCGCGCTCCGAGCCGGGCGCGAGTGAAGCCACCGGAAGTTCGATGTTTGTCCCGGAAGTCGAGTGTCTGCTGGGCTTTGTAGTGCACCTAGTTAATGTATTGGTCCGCGCTTTCTCGCATTTTTACGTGGGTTTTAATATTCCTGTTTAACATTCAATCTTGAGAATGAGGCATTTGAACATGGTGCGTACACACTTGATCAAAAACGAATCTCGAAATTCTCACACATCGAATGGCTTCCCAGAAGACCTCTCGGGCCTGCATGAGCTGCTATTGCGCAACAAGCAGGTTCCCTCAAATCAAGCTCCTTGGACACTGTTTGGAGCTGAAGCGCTCGGAAGAGTTGGAAAGTCTGTCAAGTACTCACTTCCGAAACAAGCCGCTTACTTCCGATGGTTTCATACCTGTTTGCTCAAAGCGCCACCCAGCCCTCTAGTGGAGATCAGCGTTATTTACAAGGGCGGTTGTTCGAATCTGAAGTAATTTTTTGGGGGCGGCATAAATTTCTTTTTCAACGTACATGAAGATAAAAATGCGTTAAAGTGAGGAATATGCTTCCTGGTGGAATGCACTACGCAACGAAGCGTGTGTCCACCCGTCCGTTCGTCCGTGCATTTCCCGCCAAATTTAGCTGGAAAAATGTTGAACTCCTTACGGGTCACGCGGGAAAGCGTTTTCCCGCTAACTTTAGCGGAGAAAAATGAATTGATATGTATATACACCAATTGACGTCGCTTAACACCACGACTTGCCAACTTGACGCCGTGACGTGATTTCCTTCGACAACGTCGCGTGATGTCAGGTCTTGTGACGTGGCCAATCAATAAACAGTAGGTTCTTTTTCACTCCCGGAAAAAAGTCTGCTTATCGTCTTCTAATTACATTTAAACGATATAGCTTCATACATCTCATGCATTATGTAGGACCTTGAAGAAAAAAGATCGCTGCCAATTTTATATTAGCGCCTTTGCTGATAAGTCGAGCATAAGATCAATAAATGAATAAATAATTAAACATATATATTTATATGTGTGTGTGTGTGTGTGTGTGTGTGTGTGTGTGTGTGTGTGTGTGTGTGTGTGTGTGTGTGTGTGTGCGTGTGTGTGTGTATTCTGCTAGCGGAAGCATCATCGCCGCGATGGGCGTATAGTAACAGACGACGTTCTGTTCGCACTTATCGGCCACACGCCGCCATCTTGAAACATGCCCAAAACCAACAGGTGTCCTATCGATCGCGTAGACTCGCTGTTTATTCGCAAATCCTCTTTAGAAGTCTCCTATAAACAAAAAAAATATATATATATATAAGCGCCGTCTTGCTAGTCGTCTTCCCTCCAATAAAAGAAAACTATACATATATATAAGCATCGTTTGCTCGTCGTCTTTTTTTTAATTTTTACACGCTTGCCTTCTTTTAAAAGTGGAAGTTCGAGTTCTAAACACGAAAAATAAATAAAAAAAGATGCATCGTCGTCCGGTTCCGTTGTCCGGGTTCAGTCTGGTCAAATCCGCAAGTAATAATCTTCATTACATAGAATCTAAAAAATAAATAAAGAGAATCAAGAGAACGAGTTGAATGGCAACATGTTATACGAGAAAGTCGGCTGATACGAAAATCCGGCCCACAATCTCTCCTATACCCCACCTAAAGCTGTTCTCGCCTCCCACGTTCTGTGCGTCGCTTTGGTGAATGGAACTCGCATTGCCAACCTCAAAGCTGTACGCGCGGTATAGAACGTGTCTGAGTTGAGAAGCAGACGAAAGATCGATGCTATCGCCACGTCGCGTTTATAGTGAGACGCTAACCATACGATGGAAGTGGAAGCGTGGCGGCTTTATTACCGTGGGATGAAGCCGAGTTTTTTTTATCACTGTTGTACCTGAGCGAATTCGTCGATTAGCTAACCTCAAATCTCATCCCTGACCTTCGAAACCTCGTATACATAATTGTCCGTTCTGCAAGCAAGAAAGGTGGATTGATGAGAACTCATTTGACTGACATACATTTTAATTCTTCGTTTTGGAAAAAAAAATAACAATATGGCTATAGACCAACTAAACTTACTGACGTCACGCTACAGCGGTGGCGCTGCTGTCGGTACTGCGCTTGCGCAGACGGTTCACTCCTCTCGAATTCGGTTTCTGCGCAGGCGCAGTGCCCACCCCATGGTGTGGGGAGAGCGGGCTTCTGCGGAAATACTGTGTTGGTGTATAAGCCTACGGATAAAGACGAGAAACAGAATGTACAGAGTGTTTTGAGCTGCGCTGGGTTAGCGTCACACGGTGACGTCATGATGTCATGTGACTTGATGGCACCTGACACTACAACTTGATGTCAAGTCACGTGATGGTGTCACGCCACGCGTCGTCAAAAAACCCTAGCCTATACAAAATCTGCGTAAAAAAAGAAAGTGCAAACAATCTTCTTCCAGTGCGAAACTAATTCACTAATGAACAGGCTACAAACACCGTCTTAAGTGACCCTTTCTCGAGTGGCCACTGAAATTAAAGGGGCATTAAAGTGAATTTTGAGTTTGCCTTTTTATGGCGTTAACTTAATCTACGTGTCCTAAACATCTCAGAAAACCCACAAATACAATAATTCGTGGACTACTTCTTCATTGAAAACGCGAGCAAACATCGGGGCACATGCATCCCTTTTCTGAGATCTATCTAGGAAAGGGGTATGTCGGAATGATTAGTTGGGTATTGTAATAAGAAAGATCACACGTTACTATAATTTTGGGTTTTTAAAGAAGCTTAGGCCACACAGATGGAGTTCGCATGATTAAAATATGACCTCAATATACGCTTTAGCGCCCCTTTAAAAGAAATCTATCACTCCAACCTGTAACTGTCCTATTCTCTTTCGCTTTCTTATTGCGTATGTGTTTTCATTTATTTAATGTCAGACATTCCACATTTCATTGCTTGTATACACAACGTAACAAGTCGCTGTTGCAAAAAAAAAAAAAAGAAAAAGGCTTGACTCAGGTCGATTAACATTCACATTTCGAAATGATAAGTTATGCATACTCAGGAAGCTCTTTACGTTGTAGCTCCCCGTTTCAATAGCTCCGATTGCTGACTGTGCTTGTCTAGGAAAGCTAATTAGTTCAACCCAAAATATTTTGTTACTCGTTTTTCTGAGATGCACATTTACAGCAATCACTGTTTCCTTAGCCACCCCTTTTTGTAATGCGACATCCCTCGAGGGCAAAATTAACGAAATGAAATAAAAAAAACCGGCGCACACTGACCACAATATTTTCCCATGGTTTCGCACGTTCATATATAGTGTCGCCCTCTTTATCCGTCCGACGTCAACAACCTACCTTCATTACACCCCATAAAACGAAGACCACTATCGGCAGCGACACCTGGCCCCATTAAAGATTTGATAGTTAAAACAAGAAAACGTGTTTCGAAGCACTTTAGTTAAGGACTCCAAAAAAAGTGAAAATAATAATAATAATAAAAAAAAACAAGCGGTGAAATAAAACAATAAGGTTCGTACTTCCCTCGCTCCTCTCGAGCTGACGAGACGACGCCATAGTAAACAGACATATCGTTTTCCCACGCTGATTATGCCGTAAACCTGCTTGGCCTTTTCTTCTTCTTTTTGCTTCATTCGCCGCGAAGGTTTTTCCTTCCGCCTTTGCCTCCTCCGCTCCGACTGTTCGCCCCCTTCCTCTCTTCTTTGGCGTTGGCTCCAAGAGCCCGGAGAGCACACAGAAGATCATTGTTTTCAAAAGTCAAAGCCACCTATAGTAGCAGTTTCAAAAGCTCCACTATTTCTGCGCTATAATGGCGGGGCATAAGAGAGCAAGGTCGCTTCAAGGCCCTGTTCACACAGTTGCGTTGCCTTGCGACCGAGTTCTTGTGATCTCTTACGACGAGAGACCACACTGACACCCTGGTGCCATCTACGAGGTGGCCCTGGAACTGCATTTCACTTTAGCAAAGGTTTTACGTTATTTGCGAGATCAAATGTACCTACTGTATAAGAGAAAAACCGTTCGTGACATTGTCAAAAGCTTTATTTTTTTTTGAGCAAAAAAAAAAAAAGAATGATGTCAAAAAAAAATACTTAGGCAATATGCCGAAATGCTACTCCTTAGCAAAAAGGGGGCATTCTTTAAATATATTTGTATATGTCAATGCAAGCAGTGTGCACCGATCCCCACAAAGGTCAGCGCGACGTGAGCTTCTGTAGCGGGCTCTTTGCGTAACGCGGAGGTACACTGCATGCCTGGCGGTAATGAGGGCGTGGGAGAAGCTTCCCACACATTCTTAACTCGCATCACTGTACTATGACATACATACAAAGGACAGTGGCGCCACCTACTTACCGAGCCTCCACGCGAAAAGGCATTCGCCTTATGACATCGCAAAATCCGCACACAACTAAAAAAATGAGCAGCGACTTTTATTTTTAATGTCTTAATAATGCATGAAATACAACGAACTGACCCCGTAAGTGATGACGTCACAGCATGGTGCTCTGCTCCAAACAAACATATTGGTTTCGCCCTCCTATGGTTCCCTCTCATGACGTCATTACCTTGCGAACATCAATTTCGATGGTGTTTGTAATTAGCATGGTGGAAGCTTGAAAGCACTGCGCTCTGAAACCTACATTGCCAACACCACCAAAATATAAGTTCTTCCATTACACCTAATTCCGCGGATCAGAAATCCTTTGGTGACGTCATTGTCGCATCCGGCCAATTATGGAAGGCCGACCGCAGCGACGCCTTCAATCGCGCACGTCGCCAATGCTCCGATCGCTCTTAAGCTGAGACTAAAAGAAGCTTTCTGCCCTTGCTAACACAGGTGTGAACGCACAGGCACGCGCAGCCAAGGCGCTGCGGAAGCCAGCGAGCTCGCGCTGAAGACGGAGCTCGCTGAGATTTATAAGAACATATAACAACCATATGAGAACTAAAATATATAAGAACACATAAGAACCATATAAGAAACTTGTAAGACGTTTCTCATAAGTTTCTTATACGGTTCTTATATCTTGTATGATTCATATGTGTTTATTGGACACAAGAAATTTCTCATACAAATGGCTTTTTCACTAGGGAACGCCTTTCCGCGAAGCTCGCTCCCGCAATATTTGAGAAGGTAAAAATACTGTGAAGCCGAATCACGTCGACAACGACGTCAAGTCTATCAAGGTCGAAGTGCAGGCCAGCACATGTTTCAAGGATTTCTGGCAGCACAATCGCTTCAGTGCACGTTTGTGCGATCAAACGAAATGTATAAATTCGGTTCCTTCGCCATTTAGGGTCTTGCTTAAAACTGAAGAATCAGCACGATTTCTTCTCAGTGTGATGAATACAAGCAGGTACGAAACAAACAACCCACATTGCGAGCCTGAAAAACGAAGTTTGGGGTCTCGAACCGCTCATGTTAGAATCAAAATAATTGCTCCTTCATTAGAACGCACGTCAGCTGCTAAAACAAAAAGAAAGCCTAACGCTTCTTTGATATCATTAAGGTTCCGCGTTTTCGGTTTCTATTTTTTCAAAATTCGGCGTACTTTTTTCGGTGTTTATTTTCAAATTCAATTTTCGGTTTTTTTCGGCGTATATTTATGCCCACAAAAGTTTATCGGCTTTTTTCGGTGAATATAAAATAAACACCAACGGACACCGGATCAGATGATCATTGTAGCTCTGATATTTGTGATCACTCAAAAAATAACGGCACAGATACATTGAAAAAGAAATGGACTCTTTATTTGGCAAATGTGTGCAACTGTAAAAGAAACAAGAAAAAAAAACAGAGAAGTACAAACAAGTCAGATATGAAGCCTATGCCCAAAAAACATGGAACTTCACCTTCTGTACATCAGGATTACGTGATCTTATTATAGTACACACCCATGTACTTTCCCAGGTTCTCCTCGTTGATCCGCACTCTATCTTTCCTGTTAATATGACCCTGAGCTTCGAGAATAACACTGGACAATGGCAGGCTGAGGAGATGAAGCGCTGCCTGAGCCAAAATCGGCCAATCAACCAGGCACACAGCCAGGGGGGGGGGGGGCGTGGGGCTCGGGCCCCGCCCCCCCTTCCCTGAAGTCTTCCACTTTGCTGGGGCCTCCTCTCCCCCTCCCCCTCATACAGCATTTTGTCGTGGGCGCCCCCCCCCCCCCGAAACAAAATCCTCGCTACGTGCATGCAATCAACCAATTATGACCGCCAAAAGAGACACGGTGCGACGTTTTGAAGCACAACACAACATGCGGAGCATGCATCAGGTTAGTCTTACTTACAACGAGTTTGAAAACACGCTCGTACATGGCCAAGTCATGGGGCATTTCGGACTTCACGTTCCAATCGATGATGCGCACATTAAACCAAAACGTCGTGATGCCATCCGTGCATCCCATACATTCGGACACGTTTCGATAGACACTGTCGCTCCACTTTTTCGCCACGGCTCTGCGGTACGACTGGAAGGTCAAAGTGACCTTTTCCGGTTAAAACTGAATTTTAGAAAATGGACTCGACGAACTTTTATCGGTTTTTATCGGTTGAAATCGGAAATACTGAACCTAAAAACTGACCTTTTTCGGTTAAAACCGAATTTCCGAAAATGGATTCGGCGTACTTTTATCGGTTTTTATCGGTTTAAACCGAAAACTCCAAACCCTAGATATCACGTTATAACAGAAGCTTCTTCTCTCTGTATTTTTAGCAGATCTCCATGCGTGGATGACTCTTCGTCAGACAGTATCCCGCATCGCAAGCAAATACAATTCGTTTTTATAAGCCTGATAAGAGTTTTTAGGCCTGCCAAGTTCCAAATAAATACAAAGTCAAAATCCATCATTGTGCCAACGATTCAAACTGTTGCAGATGGCATATTTCAGTCATTCCGTGTGCGTTCGTCATGCGTTCGTCGTCTGCAGCAGGCATCTCAAGATGTCTTGAGGACCTGCGGAAGCTGTCGTCGCCAATATTTCAGAAACAGCCGATTCTGGGACGTCTTGGTGTAAGTTTGAAATCTAGGCTTCCTATTTCATTTTTTAAAAACGTTTAAATTCCACGTCCGATTTTTGACCGATCATTCTTTCAAAGCGAAGTCCAGTCCCATGTAGTCGTCCATAACAACGCCCCTATACACAGTTCACCCTTAAACGCCGACCTACAAAATCTTTTTCCACAAGACAGGAAAATCCTTCTAGCAACCCCTCCTACCTTCTCCTCTCCCACTCTTATCCTGTTGGCCGGGGTGGGGGGGACTCCTTTAGGGGCTGCATCTTAGGGCCGGATAGGCCGGGAGCTATCCCGGCTCGCCCATCCCCAACAAAACGAGTCCTCCCCCGTCAAGATAGCAGCGGGAGAGGTGGCGAGGAGGGTGTCCTATCTGCTGAAAACCTTTTGTAGGTCGGGCTTGGCTGGGACTAGAAGCTCCGCCTTCAGCGCGAGCTTTCTGCCCTTCCTAAGGCCGGTTCAGACACTTGCGTTCAGTGCGTCGACTGTGCTGAAGGCGAGAACCGAAAGCGAGTCACCGGCAGCATCTGTGTTTCGTATGAAGCGTGGATTCCAATACAAGAAATCATCTTGGCACGCGATATAAGCAGCAGGAATGTCCTGGTTTCCTCGCTGCCGCAACGCAGTCAAACGCAACTGTCTGAACTAGAGTCTGCAATCAAGGCTTAAGAGGACCCGAAACACGCGGAAGCCAGTGAGCCCGCGCTGAAGGTGCAGCTTCTAGTCTTAATTGAGGGTGAACGGAGTACAGCAAGAGTTTGTTCTGGAGCAGTGACGTCACACTTACGGGGTCAATTGGTGATGGAATTGACGTGTTACATGACGCATATTTTCCCGCTATATTTAGCGATGAAACTGAATGGTTGTATAGTTCGCGTGACGTTCGATCTCCCCAGCTAAATTTAGCGGGGAAACTGGATTGGTGTCCAGGTCACAAAACTTGAATTTTCCAGCTAAATTTAGCGGATAACTGAATTGGTGTATGGGTCACGTAACGTCAATTTCCCGTAAATTTAGCGGACTCGGAAACTGAATCGTTCTGGCCATACTAGACGCGAATTTTACCGCTAAATTTAGCGGGGAAACCGAGTTGACGTGTTGGTCACGTGCATCGATTTCCCCAAGGCGTGCATAGGCCACGTGACGTCAGCTTGTGTCACGTGACGCCACTTTCCCGCCAAATTTAGCGGGGAAACTGAAATGGTGTATAGTGTGACGTGACGTCAATTTTTCTGCAAAGCGGCAAAACCGAATTCGGTCCGTATGTCGCTTTGACTGTAGGTCACGTGACATATTCTCCCGCTAAATTTAGCGGGGAAACTGAATTCGTGCATAGGTCTCATGTTGTCAATTTTCCCGCTTTAAATATAGCCGGAAATGCACGGACGGACAGACGGACAGACAAAAGTTTGGGTCTGTTGGGGGGGGGGGGGGGGGTGTTAAAATGCTTTAAAAAATAAAGCAGGCTTTTAATTGTGTGTACCGAGCGTGTCGCACGCTCCACGAGCGACCGCCAAGACTGTCGTCGAGGGAAGGTACTCTCTATCCGGTTTAAGGCTTAGTAAAGCGTGACGCCTGAAAACGCGCCGTCAAAAGACAATCGATGAAATCGGCGCCATTGTTTTTCTATCCGGAGCCAATCATATTGCGGCATTGGTCGATAGTGACGCCTAAGAACGAATCGAGAAGCAAGAACCGCGAACATAAGAATCCGCGTCCTGCCTTTTCTCGGTTGCTCTCGGTGACTATGGACCTTTTCTCGTTTGCCCTCGTTCGCAGCCACGTAGTTGACAAATCTGGTATGCGGGATAAAAAAAAAAAGAAAGAAAACCGAGGCATTACAACTTGAACGAGTAAAATAATATATAAAAGGGAAAACAAGAATGATAGACAGTCACGATTAAAAGGTGAGCTTCCAAGTCATGTGGCGAGAGAGCAAAACGATGTTTTCACGCATGCTGGAAGTTCCGCGATTGAAGCAATCAGCGCCCGCGTAGAAGAGGTCTAAAGTGAGTTTATGTAGTGCTTACCCCGGGGGCTGCGCAAGTAAATAATAACAAAACAAACTGTAGCTGTGAAAATAAAATGAAGATAGCGTGACACACCTTAGTCCTAATCGCGTAGAAAAAGCAACAAAAATTTCTTCTGACACGTTTTATTTACATCGTGGAATTAACAGAATGGTCCTTCAAAACCCTTAGCGAACGCACGGTTCAACGGGCCCTTTTTTTCTCGAATTTCCTCTATGTTTTATTTAATCCGTCCAATCGATGGAGGGCACTAAAATCCCCTCGTATCGGATTGGCGACTCCAGCGTAGCGTAATAAAATAACGGAGCATTTAAGAAAACAAAGACCGACAAAGACGAACGAGGCAACCATGAGGTGGCGCTGCGAGCGACAGCAGCGATATGGACTACGTTGTGGTCCATTTATTTTTAGCGGCCGCGGCGGCTGCTCGCGCACTGCGCTTTCATGCGACCCTCTCGGATCCCACGTAGAAGAATGGAAACTTCCTCCCAGCTTTATCGATGGATATTACGCTTTCCGTTCCAATTTCGACGTTAGGTCGTGCATTCGTCGATTGTTTTCTTTGTCTGTCCCAGTTTCAGACAGGCGTATACGCACGACACAAACGCTGTCTAACCTTTTATTAAATATTTGTCATCGTTTTTTTTTTTTTTTTTGACCGTTTATATGTTGTTATCGCGCGCTCTATTAGCATACAGAATATTGTGCGAGGAGCGGTACTACTATACAGTAGTTAGGTGTGAGAATCACTGCCTCGCACGATCGCACGTTTGTATCATGGACGCGTTAATCGGGCGGAGCTTTACACTCTAACAAAATGGACCCTCTTCAAAAGTGGCGCTTAGGTCACTCGGATTCTGGGAAAGCAGCACCATTGTCTTCCCAGCCTGCTAGCCGGACAAAAAAAGATGCAAACATACAGGCAACCAAACCTCGCAAGCTGATTGACTGATCCGACATAGGTGCCACGGCCAATTGCCATTTCGATCCATTCAAATCTTTGGAGCTTCGAAAGGGTCGTTCTGAACTCATGCAGTCGCACCAAGATCGTCATTGGTCTCGAAGACCCAGAGTGAATTGTGTGGAAGCGTGCTTTTGTTTATCCATGGTTCTCTATGAGGCACGTGGTGATTCCATCTGTGTCATACGTGGGTGGAGACAAAGCATCCACACTAACGGCACAGACCACAAGCTCTAGGCAGTTGATTTCAGTGCGGGAGCCGCATTCGGGGGGGGGGGGTCTGTGGTTGAATGGGCTATACTCCGTTTCACCTTATGTTGTACCGCAGCGAAGGCTAGAAGCGTGAGCTCATAGCGTTGGCAGCTGCCTTTAATGCACGAGAGCTCGGTGCCGCCGAGATGCGCCCTAGAGTGCGGAGCTCACGCTTGTAGCCTTTCCTGCGGTACATGACAAGGTGAAATAGGGTATAGCCCACACCAGCTCAGAGCACGGAGCGAAAGCTCGCGCTGCAGAACCCAGGATACATGGGTTTAATCCAGCGCATCTTTCAAATATTTTGCAGTGCATCTTTCCAATAATTTGCGGGTGCATTTACTTCTGTGTATATGTGTTGGTGGTCGGCGCTTCGTGTTGTCAGATCTTCAGTTAGTAATTGAATATATATTTATTGTCATCAATCAGTTTGATTTTATGAAATTCACATAACCGCTTGAGACCGACACGGTTGGACGACACTGGAAAATACGCCAGCTGTTGAGCCAATCTGCGGAACGGTGCTTTTTTGTTCGCTGCTTGGCAGTGTGAAACACCGGGTCGCGGGGTATGCCAAAAAGGACTGTTTGTGTCACATAATAGATCTGAAGGCAAACACACGAAATGTGTAGAAAGAGAGAGATAATAAATGGTATTCTACTAAATAATCCCATACGCGACGCCCTACCACAAATAGAAATCCAGAGATGCACTATTGATACCCATAATTACAACATAGATAGCGTAAATACAGACGAAGATTCCTGTATATTTTTAATATAAATCATATTTGGCCATCGGCTTGCTCGAAACTTCGTGAAATACTGTCTTGGGAGTCTAATGTTATATTCGGTTCTATACATGCACTTGCTTTGGGCATCTCACGCTACTGCTTCGCTTTATCAGTCATGCGCTCTAACATTCTATTAGGCATCCGCATGTCATCGCGATACTGCTATCCATACAGCACAACTCAACGATTGGACATCAACCTTCGATAGTGTTGCGACAATCAGATTTCACAAGGAAAACTCAACTGTTTAACATGGTTTGCACGTGACGTCATCGCACTATATGCTGGTGGTCATTGCGATTTGTTTTGGCTGAGAAAATCAAATCTGGTGGTGCAGAATGCACGCTGCAGAAGGTACACGTACAGGGAGTATTCACTGGCGGCCATAGCTGTGCGCACGACTGCTAAGCGCGTGCTGATGGCGAGCTCATGCAGTTCTTTTATAACGTGCACTCCGAACCCTCAAGATTGCCGGTCTCAGCAGCCTATTAAATGTGGCCTCGTTCTGAGCAAAACACTATACTCTGTTTCACCCTATGATGTACCGCAGGAAAGGCTACAAGCATCGAGCTCTTTGCTCTGGGTACTCTGGGGCACATCTCGGCGGCACAAGCTTCCCGGGATTCTTAAGAGCGGCTGCCAACGCCAAGTGAGCTCGCGCTTCTAGCCTTCTGCTGCGGTACAACATAAGGTGGAACACGAGGTATAGTATTTTCATCAATCATCTCCTACCTCCGGTCCTCCGGGACTGGACGGTACATCTAACCCATCGACATCGCTAAACCCCCCTCTTTCCCCTCCCCCATGCCACATGAGGCCCAATAGGGCCAGGGTATGGTTCACATAATAAACGTTTCAATCAATCAATCATGCGCTCTAGACAGCACCCACAAATATGGCGCCCAGTGAATACCCCTGGTAGCGGCAAAGGGGGCCGCCACAAAAGCAGCTAATGTATGGTCAGCGCAAGTAATGTATTGGAGAGACACGAATTATTCTTGCTTGGTGCAGCGTCGTGAGGAACGGCGCGAGCGTCTGGCACCACGAAAACGCGCTTTTCTGGCAAGAGTGTTTTTGCAAACAAAGTATTTTCCAGGCCACGTCTTCCCTCTCTATGCCGTGGATACGGGGCCAAGGACTTGTACAACACTCATGTTTTTAAAACCACCCCCTCCTCGTATTTTTTTTTTTGTTGCTTTTTTCAGAGAACACATTTTTATCCGGAAGGGCTCCTGACCTTCCTCCGTTTGGGGGTGTTAATTGACAGTTAACTTTGTGTCACCTGTTAACAGTAATCCTCCATTGCTCTTATTTTGAATCCAAAAAACGGTGAGGTTTAAACAAAATGCGGAGATCGTGGATAGCTTGGGGAAGAACTGTAGAAAGACACTCCTGTGAGACATTGGATGCGGCTGCCAACGTTCGGCTGTCCCTCTGAGGCCACCAGGATCTTTCTTTTCAAGTATTCCTTCCTGCACGCACTTATAGTCACATGTAACGTCGGATTAATAAGTCACATTTAGTCCTTCAAGTGACAGTTATTCTCGGGGACAACTTTCTGAGGCAGTTCAGCAACGACGAAAGCATGTTTGGGTGCCTGAGTGATATGCATACATGTAAAATAGGTCGTGCAACAATTTTCGTACTTTCAGCAAATACCGCTAAGAACTAATCCCCGACGTTGATAACTGCGACGCACCCATTATTTTTCCTCTCGCGCAATGTCAGATGCAGAAAAAAAAGAAGATAAGAAACAGTTTTCCCTCCTCAACTTGTAAATAAAACAAGCGGCCATTAATCTCTCGTCATCACACTCAAAGCTCCCCTTTATCCTAAGAAAAGTGGCGCCACCCATTGTTGTAGAAATGCACGAGACACCGTGCCGCGCGCCACTTCTGGGAAGAACATGGTGTCCGCAAATCATAGCCCAGTGCTGCGCTGTGCCGCCATGATCTTCCCAGGGGCAGCGCGTTGCACGTGCCTCGTGCATCGACGCACCTTGCGCCACTTTGAACATGAAGGCTTTACCGACTCGGCTTCTGACAATCGGGTACGTCACGGTGCCACGTGCCTCATGGTGCGAAGTCGTGATGTCATCTGACGTACGGTGCCAACAACGCTGACGAACTCCACCAGGTGTCGGCGTGGCGGCGGGGCCAGCCGGGCCCCGTACCAGGAGCTCAGTCACGAGGGGGGGGGGCCACTGATGGCGGCAATCCCCCCCCCGAGCTTGACTGGTTCGTAAGTGGCAAAGAATGTGTAGACGCATGAGGTCACCACTCTTCCATCACGAACGTTGTCTGCGCAGAGTCGCGGTAAACTGGCTGGGCTTCCGCGAAAAGTCACTCGCGCACCGGCGGAAAAACAAGCGCGGAAAGTGCGGGAGCACCCGAGAAAGAGCTGCGCCCGGGCACGCCGGAGCTCAGCGCCACCTAGTCTACGCCGAACCCAGCGCAACACGACGCTGGCTTGCGCCGACCACGGCCGGACTGCACCGAGACAGCAAGAGAAGGCGCCAGCCGCAGAAGAAAAGAAATCACACGAAGGTCTTACGCGAAGGGAGTCGCGGGGCAGCGAGTAAACGCGGTAAACTCTCAACGCGTCGTCTCCCCTCACCCCGGACTCTCACCCATGGCTGTCCACCCGTGCACGGCACCGCACCACGCGCCGAGGGGGAAGCGCCGAAGAGGAGCGTGCCGGAAAGGCCTTCTGCTCCAGCAAGCTCCTCGCGTCTCTGACCCCGCCGTAAGTTCTAGAAGTGCGTCGCTCACCGTCGGGAGGCGGTCACAATGTGGCGTTCTCTGGCAAGTGAATTCGTAATGTTGTGACGGCGACGGCGTTTCCCCGTTGCCACAGCGTGCCATGCACTGGACACCGTCGAGCTTCCGAAAAATCCGTGTGGACGGACTGGCTTCAGCGCCGCAGTGTACCGTATACGCCAACGATTGCTCTGATTGCTACTTTTCATCTTAAGGCGAAAAGCGGCTTAGAGGCGGCCTGTTTTAACGACAACATCTTACCAAATTGACGCTCGAAACTCTGTTTAGAGAAAATGGCGCGCCGGCATGCTGTTGCTTGCCGTATCGTTGGGCGGTGAACCCTATGGCGGCACGCTCGAGCTTGATATTATATCATATTTTTCCCGAGCGATACCGAGGGTTACCACAAGCGTCTGCTTTGGAAGCCTAGCTTGCCGCCGCGTACAGACCGTATTTCTCGCCTAAACCGAGCCTTCACGTTCTCTAAACCAGAGGTGTGCAAAGGTGGGTCGCAGGACGATGTGGTTCGCGGGGTATCAGGGAGCCGGGACGAGGTGCCGATGGCGCTTTGACACTGCTTCAAATATTTTACTGCCAAGTGTTACCCGCATGTCTTTAAAGGGATACTGGAAACGAAAAATCGAAATTTGACTATCGTGTCTATAAATTAGTTGATGATGTGACCTATAATACCCGTAAAAGCGTTTCATTTGCACGAGAGTGCGAGCAAATGAAAACTGTATTTATTATTCTAATATCGCTGCGTGACCTCGCGTCGCGGTTATGGCTTTTAGCCTTGCGGCCTCAGGCGATGCGGGGGGGGGTGATTAAAAAGACCTAAGGGCCCCGGTGCCAGATGGTTCAGGCTACGCCACTGTCCGTGACGCTTTCAATTTGAATTGACTTGACTAGAGCCACTAAATGAGCTGCGCTTAGAGCATCGGCACTCCATTCCCGATATTTTTTGTGGGCGTCGCCATTTTGGCCTCGTATGCAGAGCAGGTACGCAACTCTGCCGATCATCTTGATTCAAAATTGCGATTTCCTCAGCATTGTGGAATCGGTGTTAGGAAGGTCACGTTATACTGCTTTAAGCTCTGTCGGGAACTGTTTAAACATTTGTGGAGGCCGTGGAAAAACGTTTCCTCTGATTTCAGGTAAAGCTTCAGATAACTGGCAACCGTGATTTTAAGACATCAATACGACGAAGTGTTCGTTGCTTTGAAGCGTAGCTTATTTAGTGGCACTAGACTTGACGCAGTGAGTCACGAGACCACGTCAGGTGGCCACGTGATGTGACATTATTTGACAGCATATCTTGACATAGTGACGTCACGTGACCACGTGACACATGATTAAATGTAGTGCCATTACAAAAGCGTCACGAAAACCCAGAATTTCTCAAACATTGCAATTCTGTATACAGAATTGCGATATATCGTCATATATATATGACAATTCGGTCAATACATAGAAATACAGCTGCCAATTTTTTATTCTCAACTTTTCAGTTTGTAATATTAACGACAACAAAAAGAAATACCGTGAACCGTTTAGAACCGGTTACCTTTATATTTTTTTCAGGTTCAGTTCCAAAATGGCAGCGAAGATTTCGGTTCGGTTTAGCTCCGGTTCGCCTAAAATAACGGTTTGGTTCCGGTTCCACACTCTGATCTAAACCCCGAGAGACGAAGAAATAAAATAATGGACAATTCGACGCTTTGGGTTGTGTTGTCAGTTAGATTATTAACACAGATTGTGTTTTATCAACCGATTATCATTGAGTTCTGTCACGTTTGGTTCTGACAACTAAGTCTTGTAAACAGCGTGTGAATTTCTTCCTTCCGGTCTTTGAGGGGGCCTCTAAAGTATTTCAATAAATAAATAAATAAACTATATACATGTTTTTATTTTGGCATTACAAACGACTGTGTAGCTCATTGTAACAACTACCTTAACACAATTGAAGCAAACAATGAAATTCCGTCTGCCATTAACAACCCGCGGCTGTTGTCATGGGACACTCAAAACACGCAAGCTTACAGAGAACTAGGAGGTAGAATACTGCGACCACTGCCGCTGCTTACACTCCGGCAAATACGAAACCCCTCAACCCCCCCCCTCCCCAACATCTTACCATACACCGTTTCCCACCCCACCATACACCGGAGCGAAACGGGAGCTCAAGAAAGCCCAAGAAAACCGTCAAAGACCGTCTCCTCTCTCCCACTTTCAATCGCCCCCTTTCCCCCTCCCTCACCCCAATCCCTACGCGTCTTACTCTATAGTTGTTGATAGCTTTTGAGTTTGCTCTTATGGCTGAAGACGCCGTTTCGAACACAGGGAGGGGGGAGCGGTAGAGATACAGTCTGGCTTAAGAGCGTTTCTGTTGTTGTTGTTTTTTCTTCCTCTCGTTGGTTTAAAGGTCTGCTGCGGGCACAAACACACATACGCGCACACAGAAAGGGAGAGAGATGGTGCAGTGTAGCAACACGGCGTCGTCTTCTCTGGGTCTTTGAGAGCAGCTGCTTGCCGAGGAGGAGGTGATTTCCCTCTGGTCTACACCTGAAGGACCAAGCTCGTGGGAAAAAAGACTCCTCTCGTCACCACCAGCACACATCGACTCGCTCTGTCTCTCTCTTCTTTTCTCCTTGCCCCCGTTTGCTTCATTCGATTAATCAACTTTGTTGCCAATCGTTTGAAGAAAAACAAAAACAAAAAAGCTGGCGCGTGTCTTTTTACAGTTTAAAAACAACAACGAGAAACGAGTTTGAGTCTTCAAACTTCAATTATGAGGGTGCAGAATCAAAACCAAGATGATTTAAATCGTGCTTTAATGATCAGATCGCCTTTAAAATGATGATTTAAATCGAACATTTTGCGCAAAAATAATCCAGAAACATATTTTTATGTATTGTTTGTCTATCATTTGATGCTTTCTAAGTGCATTTGTTTTGTGCTTAAATCGAGGAATCATCGAGCAAGAAAGATTTATACCAGAATGAACACGAGCATAAAGCAGGAATGTACGGCAAATCGAAACGTTGAGCTTTTTTTTTCTTCATCCGTTTAGTTTGACAGTCACGCAACGTCCTAGTGCAAGCAAATAATAATGCAAAAGAAAGAAACTAACATTAGAAAAACAATGTCCTATTGCAAGAAAATCAGAAATGCAAAAGAAGAAAAGCAAGTACAGATGTTTTCCTAAGTAAAATATCCAGCTGTGCTTGTTTTACAATGGCGGGATTTACGGAATAAAAAGTATTAAGTAAGCGGTACTTTAAATTTACAGGAATTCTTTCTTCCGCATTCTTTTCAGTAATCGGACGGTTGATCAGCCATGTTTCAATATAAATCTATAGTGATTACGAATCACTATTTTATAGCTAGAGTGATTTAAATCCAATTAATCCTGTTTCGATCCAATAAATCGGATGTAAATCAAATAAATATAATTTAAATCAAAATCAACCTGATTTACGTGACTTAAAAAATAATTATTTTTTTCCACTTTGGTTGGGATGAGTAACCAGGCTGGTTCAAATATTTGCCTTTGAGTGAGATCGACTGCGTTACACGATTCCCTACGTTCCACTACGACGGGTTGCGCGGAGCTCGGCTGCCGTGACCACCATCTCGTCGTACCGGCCGTGACGCAGTCCAGGAGTTGTCCAGAAGGCAATGCCTCCCAGATAAGGACTGGTTCACACACACACACACACTTGCGACTGCTTACGACCGTGTGCTTTGGAACCTGTTGCGATCTCTTACGACGAGAGGGCTCTGGACGCAGAGAACACACTGGCACCCATCTATCGGCTAACAGTGGAACACTTTCAGTTTTCATATATTTTACAGCGGAGCTGTTAAGGGACTAGGTTCCCCAGGATCGCGTCCGTGTATGTCGACACAAACCTACCTGGACAGCTCACCGCCATCTATAAGCGACGGCGGCAAGCACACAACCAGTATGGTTTCCGCCGTCGCTCGTAGATGGCGGCAACCTTTCCAGCTATCATAGAAGAATGGATATACTTCGTTTCACCTTATGTTGTACCGCAGCGAAGGCTAGAAGCGCGAGCTCATAGCGTTGGCAGTCGCTCTTAAGTCACGAGAGCTTGTGCCGTCGAGATGTGCACCAGAGCAAGGAGCTCGCGCTTGTAGCCTTTCCTGCAGTACATCATTAGGTGAAACAGAGTATAGTTGGGCGCGTTGGTGGAAATTCATCGTAAGAAACAGCGCGAAAAACAGACGACGACGAAGAAGAAGCACACAATGTATCGAGTACAGCTCCGCTGGTCTTCCTTCTTCACGAGAGTGGAAAGGCTGAACGTTTTTTTGTATATATATATACATATATTAATTTTTTTTGTGTGTGTGTGGGGGGGGGGGGGGGCATCAATATTTTTGTTCTTGGCTCAAAATTTTTTGACAACGTTATAAACAACAATTTCTTTAAAAATAAAACCTGTACATATGTGATCTCGCAAATACCGCAAAACCTTCGCTCTAGCGAAGGTTTTGCAGTTCTAGCGTCACCTCCTAGATGGCGCCAGACCAACACACGGCAGCAACGTCACGCCGCTGCGGTGGCGCTGCTATCGGCAGGGCGCATGCGCAGGCGCTTTACTTCACGAGAACCTGGTTCCTGCGCACGCACACTGCCCACACCTCGTGAGGGCTTGTTTGTAAACAGCGCGTTGGCCTCCAAGGACAGAACTAACGCCAGAAGCAATTGCCCTCAGTCTACAAAAACCGGACCCACCCAAGCATCAAGAACATCCGCAGAAGACAAATATCGTCATCACTGTTCAGTTTTATTCGCTCCTCAGGCCTCATCCCCCCTACGCCTGATTCCCTTCCTCATTTCCCCCTCATCCCTCCCTGTTTTTCCAGATCGCCTCAACTAAGAGGCAACGACAGAATCAGCTTTTATTTTCAATAAACATGTTTACTACTATTTACTACTACAAATAAGAAACTAAAAAAAGCTCGGTCCTAAGCAAACGCCGGTGTGTGAACGGGCTTTTACAAGGTCGTAGTGCTGACGTCACGCACCGGAGGCCAGTGCAGAGCACGGATCGGGCAAAAGGGCCGCGTCGGAGCTCGGCCAGGGCACGCGTTCAACCAACGAGGACGGAAATCTTAGACGAACGCTGGCGCAGCATTCATGTTCAATCTCTGACCCCTCGGCGTGGGATCGCTTTGCAATAGACCATTTGCAAAACTCCCAAAAGTCCGTGCGCGCCGAGGTGACGAATCATGGGAATCCTCGGTACGCAGCCTCCTACCGTCGTCTTTCCTCCCGCTACCACGTGACATACGCGAGCAGGCGCAGGTCACCAAGGCAACAACGCTCGAGCAGCCAAGTCGGACGAGCGAACGGAAATGGGGGAGAGGGTATCGCGTTGGCTAGCTTGGGACGCTGCCCCTTTCTCATCCCTCTCCATTGTACCGGCTCCGTCGTCTGCTACACCAACGCTTTGTCGAACACTGCCATGGTTGCGGTGTAGAATAACTACTGAACAAGCCGGGTCTACACATCAGATTACACGAAGTGGATACGGTGACACTGCACGACGTGAAGGCAGGCAGCGCGGATACGGTACAAGTACGATACGTCGCCAACGACGTACGATATTCCGGTAATGGCTGTGACGGCTGCGCGCAGTCACGGAGGCGCAACGAGAGAGCGCGTGATCTGTACCTTGCATTCCCAAAATGCCCTGCCGTCGCGGCGCTGCACGTATTGCAACAGGTCTATTAGCGGTATTTTCTTCGCGTGTTTGACAACTTTACAGATTTTGTTCACCGAAATGCCGGCGTTGGCATCGGGATCGCCTAAATTGTTGTGGCTTGCGCCGTTGCGCATGTCGTCCATGACAACCGAATAAGTCTTCCATTTTTATGAAGCAAGACCACCTAGTAGACAAGGCCTGCGCATGACGTCATCGTTAGTAGATCCCCAACCCGCCCCAAGTGGCAAACAGACGGAAGCTTGACGAGAGCATGGGCCACGTCGCAACTACGTCACATTCACTAGCGGCCACAGCTGTGTGCGCTGTGGCCGCCAGTGGCCGCCACCTGGCAACCCTGAGCCACACATGCGTGCAACTTTTTCCGTAGGAGAAATTAGTACTGCCAATGGCAATAACACCAACAGCAAACCCAACTGAAAAAAAAATTATTTGATTTAAGCGCGTTTTTTTTTTTCTCTAGCATACGTTTACACCCGGGTGTTCTTTATTTATTTTTTTGTAGGAAACACTGCGAAATTAAGTTCCGAATTTCGGAAGATTTTGGAATAAAACAAAAGTAAACTCCATAAACTCTGAATTTTCGGAAAAAAATAAACTCCGAAAAACACCCTCCTAATCTGATGAAAACAAGACCCCGAAAGCACGGAATCCTACGGATAAAGTACACATACAGACGCTTTTCTGGGGGAACGGGGGTGCACGTTTTGAGTAGACATGACTGTATACGTAAACCTTGGGAAATAAAACGTATATTCAATGCGCCAACTGGGTCACGTACTTCTTTAGTCACTGAAGGAAACACCGGTAAAACACTGGAAATTAAACGCAACACTAGAGTCGGCAGAAAACTATAGCTACAGAACAACAGCAAATTAACGTTCAAAATAAGATGTTTAAACTTTACTGGCTTATCGGTGGAGGACGACATATACTTGAGAGAAGTGAGCGGCTAAAGACCATCGGACAATAAATAAAAGTCTAATAATGTAATAAAAAGTATAATAATGTAATAGATCGGAGACGAAGGAGAGCAATAAAATGCTTAGATGGGCCAGTTGGTACATCATGGGAAATAAGCGCCGAAGGAACAAGGACCAGAGTAGAGTAGAATAACAATGTGTCGTTGTTATTCTACTCTTGGTCCTTGTTCCTTCGGCGCTTATTTCCACGAAGGAAAGCGAGAAAGGACGACATGACACAGAAGTCGAGGGACGTTTCGTCCCTCGATTTTGCTTCCGATTTTGCAGCTGCGACGTTTTTCTCTGCAGTACGAGCCACGCCGGACTGAGAAATTGCAAGCAAAATCGCACCATGTGAATCGGGCTTCAGTCTCGGGGTTTTCGTCTATTCCGTTTAATCATCACCAACTCGTTTGCTCACTAACTTTCTGTCCTCTGATAACGTCTCAGCGATCTCCACATCGAACCGTTTCGGTCGGAAAATAACCAACGAAAGGAATAAAGGCCAAGTAGGCCCATATAAGGTTTTCGTGGGAAAAGCTCCCGGCACCTTCCTTCCCGACCGGCAGATGCCTTCGCTGTGGGAAAATACGAGTTGTGGCACCGATTGGAACCCAAGTCTCCGAAAAACCGCAGTGTGCTTAAATTTCAGAGTGTCTCCAGCCGCTCGATCGGCATCACGTGGTTTGTGGGCCGGGTTTGCAACGTAAGCCGCGAGGGAAGCCGAAAGCGTCGATCGCCCGCAAGCGTCTCGCTCATCCTCTCCGCCCGCGCTCTTCTCCTCCCCACGCGGGCAACACGCGCATGCGCATGAGCAACCAATTCGCGCAAGAAGTGTCCGCCATTAAATAGCAAACGCTCTCCATTGGTTGAGTTGCTCTCTCTCTATTTAATCTAGGCACTCTATACAAAACCGTTCCCGGATCACCTCTGAGCAGTCGGCAAGCGACCGGTGCGCAGCGGGGAGACTGGGGTAAACGAGGCAACATTGTGAACCCCACTTCCGGCCCGGAGTTGCTCTTCTCGACTTCCGGTCAGGTTCGGAGCCGAGGAGGAGGCCCCGGCAGCACCGGAAGTTGGATCGGGAACTCGACACTTGAAACGAGAGAAAAACCGCGAGTCGGTGGGAAGTCGAAGAAGAGAGCCCGAGTAATAATAAAAATAATAAAAATGAAAGGGAATATAAATCCCTTTAAACGAGGGTGTTCCAAGAACCAGAAAAGAGCCGAAGATATGTTCGGGATAAAGTGACGAAACCGATGTTTGATTTGAATTGTTGTCCCCCGCTTCGCTAATATTTATTTTGACTCGTTTACTTGCGGTGTTGTTGGTGGTTGAGCGGTGAAAGAGCTGTTTGCTTTCTGATCTTATTTATTTCCAAGTTCATGGTAGGTGTGAAGCAGGTCACTAGTAGGCTGACATTGCGGTCGGTGATAGCGAGGCGCTTGCCGGACCAAGCAACCGCCTCCCTCTCACTACCGGCGAATAAACGCTTTCTTTTTTAGAACAGTAAACTCCTCGGTCGCGTTAGAGAGAGAAGAACGACAGACACATATTGCGGACAAAGCGTAATTCAAAGCTTGTCTTCATCATATCCGACGAACTCCGAGACGCACAAAATGCGTTGCGAATGATTTGGACGCGTGTTGTGTGTACGTGACGTCATGATGTTACGTGACGCCCTGACGTCAAGGTCATACACCTTGACCTATGCGTTGATCGAGCGTAACGCCGAAGCGGAACGAGTCGCCTTTTCTAACAAAAACCCAGCCGCCTATAACACACTTTGCGTTACTACACCTTTTATTTGGCGACCTTTTGCAAGTTGGAACGCGTGCTCAATTAACTGGTCACGAAAGAACACGAGTCCACGGTCACCTATTTCGCAAAGTGCATCGAAAGACAATGAACCCGACCACGATGAGCCGACTGCCTCGGCTCCTGTCACAGGCACAGGCCGTCGCATATACCTCTGGCCCAGAACACCATCCAGTTCCTCGGGAGCTCCGGAGCGCGTGCACGGAGCGAAACGCTCGCCCTGACAATCCAGAGATCCTATTAGCGGCGAGATGTATTCGGTGGCGCCCTCGCTCGGTTATCCGTCGTGACGTCATTACCTTGTGAACAACAAGCTCGATGGTGCTCGTCAATGAGCATTGCTGGAAGCGTCAAATCATTGCGCTCTCAAAGCAACACTGCCAACACCGTCAAAATTGAAGTTCTTTACATTCGCTCTTATTTCCGTCGATGATGAGCTCGCTTTGCTGACGTCATAGTCAGCATTCGGCCAATCGTGGTGGGCCGACCACAGCGACGCTCTCGATCGCTCACGTCGCCAATAGGTACAGTCATCCGCTCCTGTCCGATCTCGATCGAGCGACGTAACGGTGTCTGTTCTGGTAATCAGTATACTGCGTGATGCACGTGAAAGACCCCAGGCTAGCAGTGAAACTGCACTGACTAAATTCCTCACCTACAGCGGAGACAGCAGATGCTCATTGCTTTCAGGGGCTGAGTAATTTCTCGCTGTCTAAACATATTCAGAACGCAATTCATCCGGCTCCTTCGTCTAACCACCGGCACGCACATCGCGCAATCCGTGCCCAGACAACACTTGGACATCCCCAGGATGTCCTCAGGACAACCTTTTGAGGACATTATGATGTCCTTGAGGATGTCCTCAAATGATCCTGGAAGCATCCTAAAAACGTCCTATTGTCCGGCCTCAGGACATCCTCAGAACGTCCTCAGGAGGGCAGCCAAGGATTTTTCTAGTACATTTTTAGGACAATGCACTGCAGGTGCAGCTGTTCACTGAGCTGTTAAGCGCCGTTCACACATATGCAACCGAGTAAGACCGAGAGAGACCAGACCGGTTTTAAGCCTCTTGCGAAGTCTTAGGACCGGATGCGCTGCTGCGGAGCTGGTTCTAAGACGTCGTAAGAGGCTTAAAAACCGGTCTTGTCTCTCTCGGTCGTACTCGGTTGCAAGAGTGTGAACGGGCCTTTAGGATGCTTTCATTTTTTATTGTTTCTAGGTTTTCTCCAACTGGATTTTGAACCTGAACATGCCTGCAGAAAGAAATTCATTGTTGTGTACTATTTTAAAGTGAAATTCACACACTAATTCTAGATACTAGTCAGTGAGAGGAAGAACATAGGGCAAGGGAAAGAGGGAAGAAAGCTGACGGAATGCTGAAGAGGAGAGAAGAAAACCTCTCCCCTCCAGCATCCCGTCTGCTTTCTCCTCTGTGTCTTTCCTTGCCCTATGTTCTTAGCCTGTAACTAATGAGCATGATCATGCCATTCATTATTGCAAACAAAGGTAACTGTTCAAGAAATACTTTATTGGAGAGCAAATGTTATACATGACTTTTTTCAATGTCTGCACCAGACATGCAGTCTGACTTCGCATCTTGGCCAGCACTAGTCCGAATAGTCAGCAGGATCTAGAAAAAAATCAATTCCATAAGCATTCATAATAAAAACAGGTAATGTGAGAAACTTGCCATCATGTCGAACATCTCCGGCTTTTGACTGCAGCTTTTTCAGTTTCTCTCCAGCGTGGCGCAGCCACACTTTGATGATGGTCTCCACGTCAGATTTGTTTGCACACCAACATTTGCTTTCACTGCCCCTGAAACATTGATTTTTGATGACAGTCACAGCAGAAAACGTTGGTACGGCACACACACATCTTTATCGAACTCACGAAAAAAACACACCGCCGAGGATGGTTGTGGCGGTTGCGGTTCGTGCGAGGAAGATGCCCTTGCTACCGAGTCTATTTTCGCACAGTTGATAGGCTCGAAGCATTCGTTTACGTGCCGGCATCTTTCCCTCCGAAATTGCCGTTCACTGCTTTCCGCCATTTCGAAGAAGTACTACATATAAAAAAACACTAACCTTTGTCACTGCCTTGCATTGCTGCCATCATCAATTTGGATGGAACAGCGCGGATATACAGATTCGCAGCGACTAACTCAGTGATATATTTCTTCTTCCTCAAATCGTCATCTTCTTCTCCTTCGCCGTTAATGAGAACATTTTAAATTTTTAAACACCAGAAACCAAATAGCCAATAAACATTAAAAAGTAAATAATAAATAAATAAATAAATGACAACTAAATATAAATAAAACAAAAAAACAAAAATAAAATTTAGAAATAATTTTTTAAATAAATTACAATTAAAAATTAAACTTAAAAAATTATTTTTAAATTAAAAAATAGTTTTTATTTATTTATTTATTTATTTATTATTTATTTATTAATGTTTATTGGCTATTTGGTTTCTGGTGTTTAAATATTTAAAATGTTTAAACACCAGAATAAATAAAACGGCGAAGGAGAAGAAGATGACGATTTGAGGAAGAAGAATATATCACTGAGTTGTTAGTCAGCGCTGCGAGTCTTTCCTTCTTGTGTGCCTGTGATTGTGACTGTATCTGCGCTGTTCCATCCAAGCATGAATTACCAACTAGCCCAAGCATCCACATTATCAAGCCATCATCAACCTCGAGGCTATTTCTGTTTCTGTCCTGGCTTGGCTTAGCTTGCTTGGGTCTCTCGGATGGGTGGATAATTGCAATAACGGTACGCCTTGTAGTAGGCGGTAGCTTGCGCCACCTAGATTGAATGTTGCCAATGGAACTGAATTCCAAAATACTGCGCAAATACAAAACTAATAATAATTGTAGTGCGTCCTGGTTTTAATAAAGAATTGTTTGATCAAAACTATAGTTAAAAGATGTCCTAAACTTACACAACTACATGTAATAATTTGTATGTAAAATTTAGGTTAGCAGTAAACATGAACTGTGTATACTACTGCCATTTCAATAATTTATTTTTTTAATAACGCAATCAAATTGAGGACGTATATTTACCTCTAACTTTGTATCCTTCGTCCTCAATAAGTCCTCGGAAGGACGTTTCTAGGATGATCCAGCGACTGACGTTCTCAGGATGTCCTGAGGACGTCTTGAAAACCGTGAGGACGTTTGTACCTTTTGAGGACGTCCTGAGGATGTCGGGTGTTGTCTGGGTGTCGACGTTCCGCCTTGAAGAACACAAGCTTTCTGTATTTGGCAACAACGAACTTTTCTCGAACGATAACTATGCTATTAAGGTTTCTGTCACAACTCGCCATCCTCGAAACTAGGGGTCTCCAGATCCCGGTCACCCGATCGACCTGCGGCTGGCCGCGGTCCTTCCAAAAGAAGCCCGGCCCGTGCCCCACTTCTAGCAGACCCGCTGCTACTAATATGCCCATGAATAAGAAAGGTAGTGACATCTTCTCCCTCCTCCTCTGACGCGCACACCTTTTATCTGTATGTTTTGCTTTTTTACACCCGCGAGTCAATTGTATAGAGCAGTCTGGTTTGGCCCAAGATAGCAGGCGGCATTCTCCAAAAGACGTCGCTACTTCTTCTGTATAAGGGGCTTTAGCTGTTACCGCTACGAAATTAAGTGCACGTAAAGAAAGGGGCGCTGCAAAGCGTTCCAAATGCGCAAACGAAGACACCAGAAGGAACGAGAGAAACTCGCATTGGTTCCAAAACGCTATGGAATTTTCAACCGGTGTGTTGGTCGGTTTAATACGAAACGCCTATGCGGACTCGTAGGGTGCGCGCTCGCACCTTTTACCGTTCATTCAGTCTATCTGCTCGAAAATGACCCCTTAGCGGCTCCAACGTCCCACCTCAGCTGTCCCTGTGTTCACTTTACGGGTAGCGTAAGTGTTTTTTTTTTCTTCCTTATCTTTCTTTTTGTTCCTAGAAAGATACGGCACGCCTTCAACGCCTTTTCTTCTCGACATTCTGGCAAGAACTCAACGCTGCGGAACCCCGAGACACGTTTCGGACGCCCCCGAAGACCACACTGTGAAGCGTCGCATCTGACCGCGCACGCACCGCATGCTTCTCCGTTCCCGCGGAGAGGGCCGTTCAAATCGACTGCGACGAGCGATTCTTATCAGTTCTCGTTATCTACGCCGTCCGCCACACGTCCAAGACGACACGAGGCAACGCTGAAGTGTCCCAGCTGCTGCTGTCGCACGAAGCTTTATCCCTCCCCCCCCCCCTCTATCGGTTTCGTTCTGGCCCAATCGATCACTTGGTACGCAAACTTACGTTTCTGACGTCGTGCCAAGGCTGGCTGTGGAAGGAATGGTCGAGGCACGCACAGGTGCTCCGCTTTCCAGAAGAGAAAACAATGCGCTGTGCCACAGCCTCCTCCATATACTCACAAAGCCTGGCAGTTCGACGACGGAGCCATAGAGCGCCCGGTTGCAGATTTAAAGGGATACTTCAACGAAATTTCGACGCTTATTTTTTGGTCTATATGTGTTCAAAGGAGCAGTACCACATCGAACACACCAATATCTTGTTAAAAAAGTCACGAAAAGGAATTTTAAAACGAATTAAACGATTAGCAAAGAGCACCTGGTGGATGTCGCTAACGCCTCGTTTGTAATGCCCGTCTGGGAACCTTAACAGGTAGTGACGGTAACTGTCTCGCCTTCGGCCACCACGAGAGATTAGGGGAAGGAGGAACTCCCTCTTCCCAAGAATCCCTTTTGTATGTCCCAGAAGTCGCTATTGTCCTTCTACAAGATTATAGAAGATTAACCCGTCACTCAAAATTCGTACAAAAGCAGCCGCTTCGGTGGCTGGAACGACTAGGCCATCCTCTCGACGTCAGCCTCGCTGTAGCTTTGCTTGTCCCGAGACGAACTACGTCACGACAGCGTTGGATGTCACGTGTTCTCCGCTGGCTGTTGTCCGAGCGCTTGCCAGAGTGGGCCGTTTATAACGAATAATACAGCCACACTATGCTGTAAAATGACAAACGTGCGATTGTCATTTACGGATATTGTGGATCATATTCAACCTATTTTTGAATACGACGGGTATATTTCAAATTTTGTTGAATTATCCCTTTAAAGCGCGAGGATCTCGTAGCACACAGCTTTTCTCGGGGAGTCTGTAGTCAGCGCACAGCTTTTGCAGAGGCGAGGACCCGAAACATGGTTTTCAAACCCGACGAGAAAAAAGCGGTAGCGCGAAGAACGCGAGGAGCACGAGCGGACATTCCATCGCTCGGGAGAAGTGTGTTTCGGCGTCTCGCCGCAGCGGGGCGTTCGTTGTCTGCCGCTCTACCTTATCACTTTCGGCGGCCGCGTCTCGTGGCGATCTGTCAGGCTTTGTCAGCATAGAGGAGGCTATGACTGTGCCTATACCACCTAAAGTCAAGGCCTGTGCATGACGTCATCGTTGGTGAGTCCAACGATGACGTCATGCACAGGAATAGTCGATGGTGCAAGTAAATCCACCGGAAGTTCGATGCCTGTCCCGTTAGTCGGGCGTCTGCTGGTCTTTCTAGTGCGTTCAGTTGATGTTCTGGTCCATGCTTTTTCGTGCCTTCGAGCGGGTTTTAAAAGTCCCGTTTTTAATTAAATCCCGAGAATATAGACCAAAACGCGGCCCTGACGTCACGCAGCTGTGGTGGCGCTGCTGTCGGTACTGCGGATGCGCAGACGCCTCACTTCACGCGAATTTGGTTTCTGCGCAGGCGCAGTGCCCACACCTGGTGTGGGCAAACGCGAGCTTGTTTGTAAACAGCTTGCCGGTCTATAAGGCATTTGAACGTGGGACATATGCACACTTGATCAACTAGAATCTCACAATTTTCGCATCGAATGGCTTCCCAGGAGACTTCTCGGGTCTGCATGCATTGTTACTGCGCAATAAGCAGGCCCCCTTGCGATGACAAGAATAAAGGCTCAAGCTACATTTAAGCACTTCTTATGAGTTGTGAATGCGAAAGCATGCACGCCGCTCTTCCGCTCCTTCTTTCGTCGACGGTCGAGCGCGCGCGCGCTGACCTTGGGCGTGGAGCGGTGGAGCCGCTGCCTCGCTGAGTGACTCAATGTTGCTAGCCGGCAAGCAACATTGAGGCACTCTATGCCTCGCGGACACGCAGCGCCATGGGGTGGCGGACGTTGAAACTGACGCGCAGCGGCCAATGGGCGCCTCGTCGACGCGCGCCAGCCAGTGGGACCGAAACCGAAATCCACCAGCTTTACTACGCTCCTTTGGGATCGGGGGAACTAGGTGCCGTTGTCTAGGCTTTTCGCGTGGTTTCATAGCTGGGAGCTGGCTCCACTTGGATAAGGAATTCAAGGTGGCGTTTGGCGCGGTTTCAAAGCTGATGACGTCGGCTCGCTCCATAGGACAGTTAATGCTTTCGCATTAAACAGTGCCCTGAACGCTGTTCGAACCAAAGAGGTTATATTAAGACTTCTGGAGTGGGGGTGGCACCCCGTAGCTGATGCCGAAAACACCAACTGTCGCCATCTTACTCAGGGCAGAAAACGGATCGACGCGGTTTGCGGCGTACGACTGATGTGATCTTTGCCTTGAATTGTTGTGATGTGCGGCGCTTCATTGAAGGCAAGTCTTTGTGAAACAACTGCAGCCGTTCCCGAAGGCGATAATGGGCCCCTGCGTCGTTTTCGTTTACGTAAATCGCGCGAAAACGGCAGGCATTACTTTTCACGTGTAAGTATGCAGCAAGCACGTTGCAACGAATCTCGCTCGCTCGCTATAGCTTACTACCGCATGTGAGCAGGCTTACTGGGAGAAAGCTCGATGAGTGTGCGCATTTGAAAGGCAAAATAGAGCATTCAACATGTTTCCACGTCGCAGGTTTCCCAAAGACAACACTCGGCGTGCTGCGTGGGAGCACTTGAACAATCATACGGCGGTAATTTTGCTGAAGTCTCAATTAACCTATTAGGAGTACCGATGGCGTCTTCGGTCTGTGTTTGACGTAAAACGATGTTTTTGGCTACTTTGTAGGGTTCGTATCACGCTGCTCCCACTCGTATTCCACCTGCTACTGTTCACAGAGCAGCTAAGCGGAGCAAATAGCTACTCTAGTCAATCACAATGAATAACGCTAGCTACTCATTGCGATCGATGTGAGCACCGTTCGCACAAAACCCGATAGCGCTGTTCGCAAGGCATGTGCAAATAATGAATTTTGGGTTCGAAGCAAATTCAAAGTGAATAGTGGTTTTTGGCCAAATATTTCTGAATCGAATATTGAACATTTGCTGCGCCCTTCTCCACGCCTTTCAGTACTGTTACACCATGCTGAAACGAAAATTCAGCTCAACTTGCGAAGGAATTGATCCCAAGCTTCTAAGTGCCCACTTATGAGCTCTGTTAAATTTAATCTAGCTATATTTATAGACTGCGGCCTCAGAAAGTCCAATGCCTACATTGGGATGGCAAGTAAACGACAGGTTTTACATAAAATAAATCATATAAAGGAGGCCATCCATACCTAATTGAGGGATTTAGAAACCTTCTTGCTATATGCAAATATTTTCTTCGATTCTGAATTAAAAAGAAAGAAAAACAAGCACAAATAATGAACACATGTTTTGTTAGAATGTAGCTGCCTAACATATACCCTTGCATAATAACCACGGCTAAATTTTGAAGATTTTACTACAATGTAAATATCAACAATCACATTACCACGTTTCTTTTTTTAATACACCAGGTGCGCGCGTGCACTGACCACTTTGAAGGTGCGTTTTAGCATGCGGAGCATCTCTTGCTCAGGTCTATGTCCCGCGGCGTCGGCGTCGTAGTCCGCACTCACACTACGCATGCGCAACTCTCCTCCTTCCTCTCTCCAACAGCTGCGCGTTACTCTCTCCCGCTCTCTCGCTCTACCAGCTGCGTGCACTTCGGCGTGGTTCGCTTCTACCACACCGCGCGCGCATGCGCAACTCTCCTCCCCAGTCTCCCTCTCCTTCAAGTGTGAATATAAGCAGCGGTAGCGCGCGTTCCCCGGAGGAGTGAGGAGGATAGTTTCGGGCGCGCGGGTCGCAGCGCCACGCCAGGGCTTTCCAGTGGGGAGGCTTTCCCGCAACGCTGCGGCTGTCGTCTGCTAGCGTTTTCGGCCGCTGCGTCCGCCGCAGCCCGAATCCGGCCGGCCAAAAGAAATCAGTCAAGAAGGGAATAAATTAATTACGATCCGCGATGCTCCGCATCACCTCCATGGTTCCCCCCGGGGAGATGGTGTAATTTTTCGCCTAAGCGCGCGGCTCTGCTGCGACGAAGCGAGTCGGGAGATAGCGGTGTCAGCTCCGCGGATATTGCTTCTCCGCAGTACGCTGGTGCTTGAGGAGAAGCGCACTCAAGGAGGCTAACTCGCCGCGATCAACACTTCCAAAAGTATGAATATCGCAGTTCATTTTGAAGAGAGTATCAAATAGCGTATTATTTGAAAGATACTATATGAAAATTGAATATTAGCGCAACCCTACTCTTCGCACACAGTACAAAGGCATCCGAAAACAACAACTGTACTTTATTCATTTTCAGTGGCATCGCCAACAATGACACGTGCCAGACCGCTTTCGGTTTCCTTTTCGAGAACAGCTTCCTTTTGGCGCCGACATGGCGCAAATTGTGCACAAATACAGCCTTTGGAGCAGCATGTAGCAGGTCGTTCGTTCTGGCGCAGTTTGGCGCAGCGGTTCCACCACTGATAGTCCCGCGGGAGAAATGTTTTCGAGCAATGTTTCTACATGTATTAAAGTTTAGGGCCATGAATAGGACGACGCCGAGGACGACGTCCTAGAGATCGACGTCAAGTACAGCGTCTAGGACGACCTCTAGGACGACGTATAGGACCACGCCGAGGACGACCTCAAGGACGACGTCGAGGAGAACTGACCTTTAGCTGACGACGTACAGAGAAGCGACACTTCTAGGACGACCTCAAGGACGACGTCTAGCAGGACGTTGTCTAGGACAGAACCTCAAGGACGACGCCCAGAGGACGACGTCTAGGACGACCTTCGGGTGTATCGTTCAGCGCTCGTTACAAGTCTGACCGACGCAGCCAGCTCCGATGATCAGCCCTTGGTCCTTTTATTGCCACTGCTTTATAACCGTTTACACACAGATAGGGAGGGGGCGGTGCTGCCGCATGACAGGACAGGGCAGCATGAGTTGGCACGATGCAGACGCCAGGACGGGTCGTCCTTCAGCACACGACTGAGCGGCGCATGCTTGATGATGTTTTTATGGCCATCTTTCGGGCACAACGACGCCGCTTTTTCGCGCAATTAAACAAATAAAAAATTCGCCCTATTGTTTTTTTTTTTAATACGCGGTTTTAAAAGCAACACAGCACTGCAAGCGCACCTTCCAGCGCCGCCTCTTTTTTGCCCGGAATTAGATGGCCTTCGACCGGTTAACCTGGCTTCACCCGGTCGCATGGGAGAGTGTGGGAGACCGCAACTCCAGAAGTCTTATTATTTACCTCCTCGGTTCAAACGAGCACTCGGAAGAGTTGTGAAGCCTGTCAAGCGTTCACTTCCGAGACCAGCCACTCACTTCCGGTGCTCTAAAGGAGCCATGAAACGCTTTTCCAACTTTTTCCTCTTTAGCTTTCCTCAACTCATAAATCGCGCATTCTACCAAACAGTTTAAGAAGACGGAAAGGGGAGTCCCCTCTTGCTCGGACTCTCGTTTGTATACCCGGACACAGCCATTCTCCCCTAGAAGATCAGCCCGTCGCTCAAAATTCAGACAAAAGTTGCTTTCCCCACTCACGTTCACCCCGAAGCTGACAGTGCTGTGGAAGCTACGTGCTCGTTGGGCCAGCCACGCTTTTTCCACGTGATCACGCTCTCACACATAACCACGCGCAGAGAATGAGGTCAGGTGATGAAAGGGAGGCGGCTGATTGGTCCGGCAAGCGCGTAGCTTCCACCACAATGTCAGCTTAGGGGTGAAGGGAATAAGTGAGGCCCGCTGTCGTGTGACGCGCTGTGGGGGCCCGGGACGACGCGCTGCGGAGACCGCGGATGTATCACAGTGAAAAGGCGAAATAGTCCGCTGTGTATTCAAATTTTCGTACCGAAAGTCAGGCTCGGAGCACGTGGAGCGAAAGCTCGCGCTGCAGAACCCAGGGATCCTGGGTTTCGATCCCCATCCCTGCCCGTTTCGATCTGGATGAGCATCGTACCGGCGTGCGGTTGTGTATCACTACTGCGTGGTGCACGTTAAAGACCCCAGGCTAGCGGTTGTACTGCGCTGGCAAAATTGCTCATCTACAGCTGGGAGACTCGTCGCCCGTTGAGGCAGACCAAGTCCTAGGCTGTATAAACACACACACAACCCAATTTTTTTTCCTTTTAGATGCGGAGCATCTCTTGCCTCGGGTCTATGTCCCGCGGCCTTGTAGTCCGCACTCACAATACGCACGCGCAACTCTCCTCCTTCCCTCTCTCCAACAGCTGCGCGTTACTCTCTCCGCTCTCTCTCTACCAGCTGCGTGCACTGCGCGGGCGTTCGCTTCTACTCACACCCGCGCGCACGCGCAACTCTCCGCGAGCGTTCCAAGTTCTCTGCCGCGAGCCGCGACGAAGGCTCGCGTAGGGGTACCGCTAGGGCAGTCCGTGGCGCCATCTCTCGACGTCAGCACGTGGCGACTCTTTCCTTGAACCAACACGATGCTCCGCATCAGCCCAGTGGTTCCCCCCGGGAAGATGGTGTTGTTTTCTTTGGCCCACTCAACGATGTGCTATTAGGTAAAATCCCAGTATAAATTGATTTATTCCAGCCCAAAATTCGTTTCATGGGCCCTTTAATACCTGCTTGCTCAATGCGCCATCCGTGGAGATCAGTGGTTTGGATAGCAGAGACGCTGTCTGCAGAGGCCACTCGGGCGCTAGTCGATCGCGTCGCAGCGCTCGCCGTGCTCTGTGTCCTCGCGTATATACCTTACCTTGTGGTCCCGGCCAACGCCCCCTGCATACTCACTGCCTGTCAGACTGAGGAAAATACAACGGGGGCCGCCGTCCGACAAGCCGCGCCGCCGCCGTTGCTTCAGGGTGGGGGCGCCACCTTCGTTGGGGCAGGATAGAGAGCCCAGATTGAAGAGAGGACCACCTCAAACCATGGGACGTGTTTGCAATTTAATAGCGGACCCCGCCTGCGGCGATCGGTCGCAAGTGCGCATGTGCTACGTTTTCGCATGGCGAGGAGGAAAGCCGGAGACGTTCGCAGACCATCAACGCTTTCGCCACCTTCTCGCAGCTCGTACTGCAAACGCGACCCATGAACCACGTGACCACAATCGAGCACCTGGAAACTGCTTAATCTCAGAAGGGTAACGCAGGGGCTTCTGCGAGCGACGCGTCTTCCAACGTTAGATGAGTCAGAAACCCTAGAAAATATGACATTTTTGCGAAGCACGCGAATTAGGTCACTGAAGCTTTCAACTGACACCAACTCACTCTAGACCAGGACCGCTCGCGTCCACGGAGACCAAGCTGGATACGATTACAACGCCGCCCTTGTATGGCGACTCAAAACATGTAAGTTGCTTTCAATGCTACTAGAACCCTCAGTTGGCAAACTGCACATAGAGCCATGTACTTTAAAGAGTGGCTCCGATCCGTACTCAGAGAACCGAGCTAATGGCGATCGCAACGCCGCCATTTCTCTTGCAGCGTCCACTCCGGGAACCGCACGGCTGCACGTAGAGTCGGACAAGGGCCGGTGGCGACATCTCGCAGTAGCTATGTAAATTAATTATCATGTTTCAACTCATCGCTAAAGGGTGGCGCTGTTGTCGTATTTAGGCTCGGTCTCGGTGGACGCCAGCGGCCCAGGTTTCAAGGGTGAGTTTCCCAACTGAGGGTTTTAGTAACGTAAAAGAACTTGTTGTTGGGCTAGTTGGTGTTGACTGTATTGAACCATGGTTAAAAGCGCTAAAAAGACGTACACAAGATAGAAGACAAACACGGGCGCTACTCACAACTGTATTGGAAAAAAGATGGAAGTACATATATATATATAACTATATATATATATATAGTTGTGAGTAGCGCCCGTGTTTGTCTTCTATCTTGTGTACGTCTTTTTAGCGCTTTTAACCATGGTTCAATACGGTTTTAGTAACGTTGGTTGCTTTATATAGCTACTGCGACATGGCACAGCGAGATGGCGCCACCGGCCCTTGCGCCTTTCGACCTGAGCAGAAACGTGAAGACGTGCAGTTCCCGGAGTGGCCGCTGCGGGAGAATTGACGGCGCTACGATCGTGTCCAGTTCGGTTCTCGAGTACGGATCAAAGCCACTTTTTTAAAGCAGGCTCCAATAGCAATTTCCCAACCGGAGTTGTTCTAGTAACGTTGACTGACACTAAAGAGCGGAACAATGAGGTGGAACGTCGGCAGGTATGGTAAACATAACCCGCCTGGTAACGGTAGCAGTAAAGTCACGCAATGACATCGTTCTGCGCATGGACGCGATCTGCGTCGAACATCGTACCTATTTTCTAAGAGTTCTTTTATTGTATTGTTTTAAGACTAATTATAACAGTAAATTGTGAGCGCCTGGTTTCCAGAGATTCCTATCGCGGGTCTTCGACTTTTGGGTTGAAAACACTGGCTGGGACGTCAGAACACCGAGCTTTGGTGTAAATGATGATACCCCGTTTCACCTTACAATGCACCGCGATGGACGCCACGAGCTACACGAGCCAATCCATAGTTCGCAGCTTGCCTCGTGACTTCGCGCTCTCCGCGTCGCTCCGACCAGCCGGAAGGACGCGTGACGCCAGCGCCCTTTCCGGTCCATCGTAAGGAGAAACCCAACGCTCCCTTTGTTTCTACTCACTCTTCAAACGCCAGAGTTCTTGTTCGAACGCGTTCCAACAGCTTGACATCTGCACACTAGTCATTCCAACCGGAGCCCGCTGTTTCGATGTGCCAGCGCGCTCTCAACTCCCCTTTCCTCGGTTTCTACCCGTACAGAATAGGTGACATTCACTTGACGTCACTCGCTAGGTTCGCTGGCATCGGCCACCACGGTCGCCATCTTCGAGGTCTCTTTCTACCGCACGTAGGTGTCGGCCGGGCCTTTTAGCGTGGTTTAGCAGCATTTTACAACTTTAAAGAGTCTTTTCGACCGAAACTAGGGGTTATTCTTGTACTTTGGTGCTTTTGAAGCGCCGTAGGAATATTTTTGATGTGTTTTAGTTCGTTTTTGTCGCTATCGGACTCGTTCACCGCGGCCGCGTTGCTCCCTCGGCTCCATGCAGTGCTCCATGTCGCGCGCCGTGCTCACGGCGGTAGCTCTTGCGAGAACTGATTTTTCTACTTTGGTGCTTTTGTAGCACGGTGTGATTACTCTTTGTTTTGTTTTGCTAGTTTCTTTATTGTTTTTCTCTAGCGGATTTTCTGCACTACGGCCGTGTAACCGTGTTGTTCCATCACCTCTCTGTCGTACGTCGTACCTTCGGCGTTCGTTCCTGTGCAGAAACATACCGTGCGGCTCACCGAGTGCGCAGCTTATGAAAAATACGGCGCATTTTTTATTAGCCCAAGCGATTTAAAAACCGCATGTAAGCGATTTGGCGAGCGACAAGACAAGCGACGGCGACCCGCTTCGCTGCCGCTCGGTCACTCGCGCGACGAGGCAAACCGCATGAAAGCGACGGGACCAAACAACGACCAAGGTGATTAGCGCTAGGTTTTCTAGAAATATCAAAACCGAGCTACGCGACGAGCGACAGTGAAGGGTGAACCGCATGTAAGCGATTTAGCGAGCAACGGCGACAGCGACGGAAGTCGGCGACGAGCGACGGAGATTTCTCACGGTCGCTCGTCGCGACGCTCGGTTTTTGGATTTCTAGAAAACGTCGCTTATCGCCTTGGTCGCTTACTCCCGTCGCTTTCATGCGGTTTGCCTCGTCGCGCGAGTGACCGAACGACAGCGAAGCGGGTCGTCGTCGCTTGTCCTGCTGTCGCCGTCGCTCGTCTCGTCCCGTCGCTCGCTAAATTGCATGCGGTTCAGCCTTTACACACGGTACTCGGCGGCAACAAGGAAACTAAAACGGTCCGCCCCGAGATAAACTTTTTCTCTCTTCTGTTCAACGAAGCTTCTTCAAAGATATCAAATTAGCACACACTACCAACGGACGACCGCGTACGCGCAGTACCCAGGCCTGTCAAACCGCGACCTCGAAGATGGCGGATCGACGGTGGCGCTCCCTGGCAAAATCGAACCTGCAGGCTGAGTGAATACCACCTAGACGCGTTTAATCCCCGTTGTGCTTTTTCCCCCTAGGCCGCGGACGTTTTCGCTGCACATTTCGACAGGCGCGATGTCCCCGTTCACGTTTCCGTCGCTGGGTGGCGTCAAAAGTCCGAAACTTGTAAACGCACGTGACATCATGTCCCATGACGCGACACAACACGTCACTCGACACTAGTGGCGTCACTTCTAGGCCGCTTTTACGTTCCCGTCATTTCTTACGAGTTTCCCCTTAACTAGGCCTCTGCGTTAGGGATACTACAACGAAATTTCGGCGCCTGTTTTTTGGTCTTAACATGTTCAAAGAGTGCAGTATCACATCGGACACACCAACATCTTGTTAAAGGGGCAGTGCAAAGATTTTACTGTTCAAGAATTGGCAGTTTGTATTTTTATATTGTTTATTCAAGCACTAAGTGACCAAAACCCGTCACCTTGCCCCGAAAAACTGCTGCTCCGCTGCGTAATCGCAAAGAAGAAAAAAAAAACGAAAAAAAAAGAGAGAATCTTTTGTTGATCAGAAGCCGCGTGTGGCGGTTACGGGAACTACGATGACAGCGTCTCTGGGGGATACGCAGAAGTCAACACGACGAGTGTACCCCTCCGCAATGGTCACTCACCATCAGACCCGTGGCGAGACCGTCTTTTATGTCGATCGCTCGCCGCGACCTTCGACGAGGCTAATCCGCTGTAAAAGTCGTCAATCGCGAAGATTGCCGACTTGTAAAGGATTAGCATCGTCGAAGCTTCGCGAGCTAATCCTTTTGCAAGGATTAGCTCGCGAAGATTGTCGAGTGCACGGAGCAACGGGGGAGCGCGGACTATCTCTAACTTATATGCTTTCGGGGGAAATGTTTCTGGGTAGAAAATGCTCAAATAAATAAAATAGGCAATATTGTTTCATTTATGTTTATTTGATGGGATGCGGAACTTGATCACAGTATATAGAGGACGGATATTTCCGAAACATTTGTGGGGCCAAGGATGGCAATTTCAGGGCAAAGTATAACAAACTGTCCTCAGTGAAATACAGTTCAATCAAACCAAAGTGAACGATCATAGAACGAACACATGGTGATAATATAAAACAATATCAGTGATGTAAGGAATATTAAATTAATTTTAAAAACAATGGCACTGTATGCAACGGGTGGCGCTGCGATTACACACACTTTGTGTACTGATCAGAATTACGTGCTTTCGACGTAGAAATTACCGCGAACAAAAAGGTAACTGTGACTCGTTATTTCGAAAGCAATTTACAAGCTCTCTTGACCATCTCACTTATGCCAAGAGCCTACACATTAAAATGCGTCCGCCTGCGATCACGCCAAAAAAAAAAAAATCCCGGATGTCCTTTCGCTTAAACTTTAATGTCGAGGTGAACATTCAAAAGCACTAGACCGAGCGGTCGCTTATTCGAAGTGGACGCTCTCAGGTATGTTTTCAACCGTCGTAATGAAGAGAACAAGCGCTCAGCTTCCGCCGTTGTTACAGGCAGAGTCGCTAGGATCTTGGGCGGACGATGGACGTTCTGGAATAGGGCCTCTGAAAAGAGGGTGACCGCCTGTAGCGCACACGTGACGGGCATTTCACGTTTCTCCCTCTTGCATTGGACGCCTAAAGTTTTCCTATTCCTGGCGAAGTTTCCCTCACCTTGCGAAATTTCCCTCCATCGAGACACACGTCCTCGATAATCGCTTCACGAATGCGATGAAGTCCGCCTCGCTTTCTGCTTTGCATGTCTAGGTGGCATCCGATGCAATATTCCTTATTAGATTAATCTCTTCGTTGCACGGAACATCAGAAACTCCGAAGAGACAAGCCTTCATATTCTTACTATACGCATAGGCGCAAGAGGGTAGTCAAGTTCGTTTGAACTTGACTATCCATGACTACCGGGACCTCTCCATTTACAGTGCAGCATTTCCACTGGAAATGGAGGTCCCGAGTTCGATGCTCGGACCAGGCGGATTTGTTCGGTCACGCACCAGTCACCTAGCTGTATTTGGAGATTTGTGTTTGTCCTTTGTCCCCCCTGTTCCCCTTCTCCAGGGATTATTTTCGTCCTCTCCTCTCTCTCCCTCCCCCCCCCCCCTCCCCATGTGTTTGTCTGCCGCTCTATCTTTTCACTTTCGGAGGCCGCGTCTCGTGGCGATCTGCCCGGCTTTGTCAGTATAAAGGAGGCTATGGTCTCACTTAGAATTTTGAATCTACAACAAAGGCGAGGCCGGATATCGCTCTGCCTTGCCTGCACGTAAAACAATGTAAGTGCGTATTAACAGTGAGAAATTTGGCAAGCTTTCTGTGCCTTCATATTGTGCGAGCGCGTCTTCGTATGGCTGCAGTCTCGCTTTCCATCTGGCTCCCGCCGTTTTTAACCGGATTTCGTGAGTTCGCTGTTTAGTTTAGATTTTCTGGTTGTTTGTGTATAAGAAGCGGGTTATGCACGGAAACGATCGGGATGTTAAATAAAAGGTTGTGAATGCAAACATTGCCACCTTGATGTGTCTTGACCGGTGCGAATGAACAACGGTTCTGGCGCGGTTGTACGATGCACACGTTTATTCAATGAACTGCTAATTTTATGACACGGAATTCAGCTCCTTTGTCTATATAAATCACGTGAAATAAATCATGAAAAGCAGTGGTGCAGCATTCTGTAATGTTTGGCACAACAAAGCAAACGTTACGTGTGGCTAAAAGTTTACAAAAACAGCAGTCGACTAAATAACATTTGTTTTCGGAAACTGCGTGCGTGGAGCTTTGGAGCCACTGTGAAACTTTGAAGCCACAGTGAAACTGTGGCTCCAAAGTATATAAATTGGAGATGTCAAAATAATTACAAAAATATTTTGACGGGGACGTCAAAATGTTTTAAAAAATATTTTCACGTCTTCAGGAAGCGGTGTCACAGACGGCAAAATAACATTGAAAAATATTTTGAAAGTGGACGTCGAAATAGTCACTACTTTTTCGCAGCAGGCTTCGCTTATGGAGTCGGCAAGAGGATCAATATCACTGCGCTTTGCTCGCTTCGATTTGAAGCAGTACACAAGGGTGACATTTCTTGGCCCGTTGTGCTCACTTTAATAACAATTTCATGGCACGGCTAGACAAAATATTTGCAAGATATTTAAGTCACTCCTAAACTATTAACACAGCGAGGTTGGGCTAGTTGGTGCTCATGCATGGTGGTAAATATGCCAAAAAACACAGGAAGAGAGAAAGTGCACATGACGAGGCATATGCCTCATCCTGTGTACTTCTTTCTCTGTCCGTGTTTGTTGGCGCTGTTTACCACCATGCAAAATATTAAGGATAGAGTAACTTGAGTAGAGTATCAAAAGCATACAATACTTTTTAGTGCAAACCCCTAACCTCAAATATTTGTCCATCTGTCCATTTTCCCAATACATTCTACTAGGAAATTCAGGTTACATGACTCAAACACCACTTCAGTTTCCCCGCTATGTTTAGCGGGGAAACTGCTGTTATACGACCGGACGCTCACATGAGGCTATTGACTCCGTAAGTGTGACGTCATGGGTCCAAACAAACCGTTGCTAGGGTCGTTGTTATGGACAAATACATGTGGCTCGGTTTCGCTACGAAAACCCGACCGTTCAAAAATCAGGAGTAGGATTTAAACTTCTAAAAATCACAGATATAGAAAGCTTGAATGTCATATATGTTTCGACAGAAGTGTGCCGGTAATCGCTCGTTTCTGAAATATTTACGACTGCAACTTCCGGTCCTCAAGATGCCTGCAGCAGACGACGAATGCAAGAAGTATGCCGTCTGCCGCACGCCAGCCGGCCAAGTGGGGCCGTCGTTTGCATCGTGTGAATAAAGACGATATTCTGACATCGCATTGGTTTGAAATATAATGAGTTTCAAACACTCTATAAGATTTCATAGTGGGGTGCGATGCAAAATATGGTTTATCGAAAGTCCGGGCGTCGATCGAGATGATCGTCTGCTAAAAGATCGCATTGCACCCGTGAGAAAAGCACTTCAGGCGAACGGCTGAGATCCCAAATTTTGTTTGCGGACTCGCGCTATGCGAGGGTGCTTCGTATACCTGGTTGTAACCATCGCGTCAAGGAAGATTCTTGCAGTTTCTTCGGATTTCCGCAAGACCCCAAAGCGCGAAAGAACTGGATAAAAAACATAAGGTGAGTTTATTACAGATTGTACTCGCATCGCGGAGTTTGATGAAGATCGTCACCAAAAGAGCACATCCACGGAATTTCATGTATACAAAGGGGGAAAAAAAGGCAAAATACTGCGAAATCGCGATAGACATGCAATTCTTTAATAACCTGATAACCACAATAATAATAATAACAAAAGACTTACCTCGACGGCGTACGATTTGTTTCTCATGCTGACCTGCACTACGCCGGTAATGAATGCACTTCAGGTCGTCGTCGTAACTGATCAGCATGACGTGGTTTGATTTTACTGCATTTTCACCCCTCGTAACGAAGCTAAGTTGTTCACAGAAAAAAAAACGCACATTGCGGAGGCCTGTACGGTTATGGTGATGCGCTTGTTTTTGTCGCTCGTTTACCGAGGCCAGCAAATCTATCGTGTCGTCTGCTACCAAAGCAAAGCGGAGTGTAAGACTTCAGAAATGGCTTTCATCGTTGCGATACGACACTGAGACGACAAGAACATCTTCATAATTAGATATCAAGAAGTTAGGTTGCTTACAAAAAATTGTTTAGTTACTTGTAAGCAAAAACCTAGCCTCATGTGGAGTCTCCATGCATTAGTCCATAGCAACGTCCCTAGCAACCGTTTGTTTGGACCCAGACGCCATGTTGTGACGTCATCACTTACGGGTCCAACTGGTCTCGAGATCGACCTAGGAGGTGGCGCTACTGTCGTGCCATCATCATCATCAAAGCGGGGATAGAAGCATGGCTGCCCCTTGGGCTCTCCACATAGAGTTAATACAATAAACGCTAGAGGCTCAGCTGGCGCTAGTGTGCTGTTGCATTTTGAAGCAGACAGCAAGCAGTCTAAATTTGACTTCCGGTAATGTATTCCTATGGGAAAAAGCGAGTGCATTTTCTCTCTGCGCTCGATTATAAGAGCAAATATCACGAATAACTTGTACGTACTAGGCACATTGGAACATTTCTCAGTCACGCAGACGAAATAAATGGTCAGTTACGGCGTTTTTCTTTCAAATTCATCGCATTAAAAACGGTGCTAAAACGGCTTCGTACGTGTATTTTTGTGCACTGTCGGACACTGTTAGCGCGAACACGGCGTCGACGCTTTCCAACATGGGGGATATACGTGCCAAACGAACGAAGGACATGTAGAAAACCGAGAGAGACGGCAAGAACTACGCAGTAACACTGGATAAGTAAATCCTTGTGCTTGCAGACGATCAAAATAAATTGAAAGTCACGTAATATAGTCAGATTTGCAATAAATAAGTACTGTGAAGATGCTTGTTCTGGGTTCAAATGGTTCAAAGCATCACCCGCAGCTCCAAATCTTTGCAAATAGGGGAGCCAGAGAGCAGGTGCCTGATAAAAACTGCCCGACATGGGAAATAAATAATAAAAAGACATACCTTTCGTAGCTCACGTGCTTTATTTTTTGCGTTCGAATGTTTCTTTAACCGATCGTAAAGATGCGCACGACGGAGTCATTTTCATCCAATGACAGGACGGGCATATTAGCAATATATAAGCACCACCGAAATGCTAGCGAACCTGAACACACACTACATTCCTTTCGATCGTTAGTTTGCTTAGAACCGTCGCTCGTTTTCACATACCTTCCTTGAAACAGGGGTTTGGGCCTGAAATAGAGCGAAGTTTAACATCGCTCAGTGGTAAAGAAAAATGCTGTAACTAAAGCAATTACACTTTCACAATACCAATAAAGGTACATACTATCCGTTACAACCGATATGACAAAAGTTATTCGTGTTATTTTCCGGCGAAGAGACAAAATTCACGCGCGTTTTCCCATAGGAATACACAGGGAGGCTGGAAATGTAGACTGCATGCTGTCTGCTTCAATTTGCAACCGGAAGTCCCGTAGACACTAGCGCCAGCTGAGCCTCTAGCGTTTATTGTAATAACTCTATGTCTCCACATTCGCGCGAGACACGGTGTAGATTCTTGCGTTTATTTTGTCGCATAGTATCGGTGGGAAAACAAATTTTAGCGGAAAACAGTGCGGTACCGTTCGGTGCTTCAGTGAAGATCGAATCGTAATTACCAGCGTACAGCCTGAATTTAAAAAAAAACACTCTGTGCAGATGCGATCGTCTGCTCTAGGCAGATGTTGGGAAGCATGGACCACTACGACGGATGCTTGTCTCCCGGTTGAACTGCACCATTTATGTTAAATATTTGTTCCTTTTAAAATAGACGCATCAGTTCTGCCAGCGAGGAATTCCACAAAACAATGAGTGCCAATCCGGATAACATAATACGGGTACTGTGGTCTGTAAAATCGCAGGTTCTATGAATTTTTTTTTGTAACTTTTGGCGGCTTTTTGAAGCAATATAAATATTTAGCGAAGAAGAAGTCAGCAGCTAGCACTGACAATTACCATGCTACTGAGTTCCGCTGCAGCCAATGTTTCCCTCTACTGTGCCATGGTGTAGGTGAGGTTTTCGGGGTTGGAACAATTCTACTACGTTGCGATGAGGAGAGAGTCCTCTTCTAGTTACGATCTGCAAACTGCATGTTGGCAGGACAACTGAAACAAGTAAAACTATAGTAATATATCTGCCGCGAGTGGAACAAACAAGTGTAACCGAGCATCGCGTGTTACTATAGATGCTTTTCTCGGTAGTGTGGGTTCACCCGCTTCAATTTTCTCGGTGAGGGCTGCGAATGTCAAGAGGCTAATATTATAAATTTCTGGCTAAATAATCTTCTATTCAAAAGTAGTAGACTCTGCAACTCCAATAAACGACCCGCAGCACAACACAGAGATCATCGGCCGCAGCCACACTCTTTTACTAACGAGGGCTAGCAACTTTCACGAGACTTTCCAATCATACTCCGCCCTCACCTAACACATAAAAGGACTGGGCAGTTCAGTGATTAACCTTCGGATTATTCCAGTGATACTTTAATTGCGAAATTTCTTTTTGCCATGTAATCAGAATCTTGTGCTCGAGAAAGTCAGGAAAAATTAAAAACAATGCCTGCTTTAATATTTCTGATGTATTTATTTCTTTTGGGACACAGGCTTGCACGGTAAACCACTTCAGCATGCTTGCGATTGTCATTGAGGGTGATTATACCGCTTAAATATTAACTTAAGAATTACTTCACTTTAATTTACTTTAAAAGGCTTCCCGTGTTTAAATTTCTCTAGGCGTCACAATGTGAGGTTTAACATGCGAATGCACTATGCCACTTATGATATCCTTGAAATAGTAAAAAAAGTGTAACTTTAACATATTTCATGTAATATGGCTGGAGAATAATCAATTAACAGATTTATTGATTGATTTGTCTATTAAAGGGTGGCAATCAGTCGGGTTAATTTGTTAATGGACCCCCAGCTCCAATCAAGATTCAACGTTTTATGAAAGCTATGGATTGTGCGAGATAAAAAAAATGTGTAGGACCAAAGGTTGTACAAACAACTGCACTAAGAATAAGGAAGCATCCGACTTAATATTTCTCGCTTTGCTCAACTTCCATGCATGTGAAACGATACAACACAACCTTTAGTAAGAAGAGACGACGACAAAAATATCAAACATTTAATAAGGAGCCCAGCTCAGCCGCAAACGTGAGCTTGCGTATGTCCAGATCCAATAGCTTCTGAATGTAAGCCCATAGCAGATGATGCAGCGGCGCTATCCCCGCTTTCAGCATATTTCTAACTTCGGCCGCACGGTGGTGACACGGTTCAATCTCGAGGCAAATACACCAATTTAGTTTCTCCACTAAATTAAGCGGAGACTTGTCACTCGATGTCACGTGACTTACTTGAATTCAGTTTCCCCTTTAGATTTACAGGAAGAAATTAACGTCGCACGACCTAAGCAATTCAGTTTCCTGGCTAAAAAGAGCAAAATAACGACGTCATCCCCGTTAAATCTAGCGGGAAAACTGACATCACATGACCTAGACACCAATTCACTTTTCCCGCCAAGTATAGCGGGAAAATCGATAAACAATAAAGGTTCTTTACTGCCGAAACTATTTCTTAATGGCTTCTAAACAAACTGAAACGATTGCTCCATAAATACTGTATTCCATGCATTAGAGGACTTCAAAGATGAAGGTCACTGCCCTTTCTTTTGTTAAGCTACGTACAAGTCTGCATGCGCACTATTCTTTGTTTCACCTTACGACGAACCGCAAAGGACACCACGAGCCAATAGGCCCTTCCGAAATTTCTAAATGATGCATAAATTATGTGTGGCCGCCATTAGTAGGTCACGCCCTGCGAGCACGCATGGGACACGAACGCTTCGTCAGCATTCGAAGTGCACTCAGATTGAAACGCATTCCACTTGAGTGCTGAGTCAGTGCCTTCATCGTGAACTCCGAACTAATCGCGGGTTTCACGCCGGAAGCGACGAGACCAACTAATGACAGCTGCGCATAATCTATGCATCATTTCTCAATTTCAAAAAGGGTGTATTGGTGTCATTTGTTCTGTGGAACAACACGGGGAGTGCGAAGTCCCTAGACATGGATTACCTCGTGTAGATTGTAGCATCCATCGCGGTACATCGTAAGGTGAAACAGAGTACAACATCGGGAGTGACAGTGTGCGTACAACACGTTCACGAGGTACGCTCCAGGCGTTGGACTAGTCCAGACGAGTCTCCGAGCATGTAGAGGACTTATCTTTTATTATTCAACAACACGAATGTCGTCATTCCAGCCACTGTAATACACTGCTTAGAGCACACCGCTTTTACACGCGGTTAACATGGTTCAATGAATGCAGCAACAGTAAACTCTACATGGCACATCTTTGTGACCCGAGAGATCTAAGAGCAATACTAAATGCATTCGTGATAGAAGAAAGGACAATACCAGATCGAAACTGGCTGAAGAAGTGAGATGCTGAGGCAATCTCTTTGGCTTTATTAAACCCAATATAATAAACTAGTCTAAAAAAACAATGCTTGCCTACTATGGCGTCATTTATGTGCCCTCCTGGAAACACAGGCATGAAGTTAAATCAACAGCGTCTCAAGATAAAAAAGCATAAAGCACAAACAAAAACAGGCAACCATGTGTAGGCAAAATAAATAAACTTGGGCACTATACCGTCGAAGATAATGGTGCAAGCACGTGGCTTCATCTAGCATCTCATTCGCATGAGGATACATGCAAATCAAAGGCTAAGTGGAGACAAGGACTTGTGATATCAGTTTTGTAACCGTTGCACGCTAAGTGATATGCAGTTGGCAATAATGCAGTAATGGCACCACCGACCATCAGCCCATTAAGTTATTTAGGAACACCTTTGTTCGAAGCTGCACCGACTTTCATAACGCCCCACAAAAGGTGGCATATTCGGCGTTGCCTCTGCACGAACCGAAGCAAAAGCTCCGATAGCTTTGGTCGGTATCACACAGCACAAGTGTGCGTGCAAATGAGGCACGTTCGAAAGCGAGGAACTCAAGCTAATATACAGGAACAAAAAGATGTACCTTAAGAAAAAAAGAGAAGCCAGCAGGATCTTGAATTGTGACAGACAAGTGCCAACTCTGGTGCAAACAGACCTCCAACGAGCCAACAGTCCACCGCATGTCGAAGTTATGGTTGCGAGACCTCAAACTGAACGTTACAACTGGACGTTGAAGCCCGGTTTGCAGATCCGCACCTCGGCACACTCGAGTGCGTCCGCATTCCCTCGTAACTATGCGGAGCGCAAATTTGTCTGCTTCTTGAACGGGAGTTGCGATGATGTCAGAACGCCGAGCTCTTGTTGGCTGATTGAAAAAAATAGTGGGTAGACCTCGAGGCATCCAGCATTGAGGTCTTTTCAATCAAAGCCAATCGGAGCTTGGCGTCGTTCTGACGTGACCGCAACTCCTGCGCAAGAAGCAGATGACTTGCTCTCCGCATTACGTCAAGGGAATACACAGGTGCCACCTATCGTGTAATGCTGGAACGATTCCGACCTGCATGCATATTTTTATAATTTTTTACGCATCAATTTTTTACCGCGAGATTGAAATAATTCTGACAATGATACGAGCAACTATACCTCTTAGTGCACACATTTTGTCTTGCAAATACTGGAAAAACCTTCGGTCTCGTTACGCTCGGATCAAAACCACTTCCAGGACTACCCAGCAGAGGTCGCTGGCGTGCCAATCTGTTCTCTTGTCGTGGTGAGGACGTGCCGTGCATCCGCGCACACTCAAACGCAAATGTGAGAGCCAGCCTCAAAATGCAAACGTTGCTTCAGCGCTTCTTCAAACGCAGCTCGATGGAGACACCGAATACTGCTACGGCCTCTACACGCTATCAACACTTCAACCCCATCATAACAACTGTGCCGGCGTACGGCGGCTAAAACATCTAGTCCGGGACGAAACGGGCGACGTCACCAACGGCCTGAGGAACGCGGGCTCGGCCGGCCTCGTGCGTCTTGCCCTTGCTTCCGAGCCAACGACACTGTGGCACTGGCTGATAAGGACGCCAAAGAACAAATCGCAAACCGAGTAAGTCGTGCCCTGCATTCATCAGGCGGTCGGCGACCGTAGTGGCACTATCTTGGCAAAGCAGTTTAGAACGGGTTTGAAACGTCGACGTCCTTTTCTTGTCTGGCAACGCAGCGCTTGGCCCGCGGCGAGGGCGCACAATGTCAAAAGGGCCGGACGACGCGATTTTTCAGTTTTGCGCGGTAGAAACGTTTGAGCAATGCACCGACTGACAACCCGGAGAAGGGTACGCACAAACGAAACCGGAACGTAATGCCGGACCGACGGCGGAAACCCGTTCCTGCAATGACGTGGTAAGTAGCGAGACAACAAACACAGACGGGCAGCAATTAGAACAGAAACGAACGGTGGCTGTTCCAACCTCGGCCTGCGAGGTCAGGAGGCCGCTAGTAGCATTGGCACTCTTGTAGCACGGTTGACGAGGCTGCATTACGCCTCGGGACGCTTGCATCGTGCTCTACTCGAGGTTTAGAGCACTTCGATCTAGACTCTGTTGTGCTGCCAAAACACTCGGAAAGTTTGAGCGAGATTCCACCGCCAGAGCACACGACGGCATCCGAGCGCTCGAAGATCGCTGCATTCGGCGTCTGAGCATTCTGGGTGCTCCGGATGTCCCTCTAAAATTCTAGAGTAGCTATAGCATTCCTTCACACTCATTCACTTGGCAAATAGGTACCTCAAACTCGAGTCACTCCAGTCGCCGACAAGAGTGAGAACGACGGGGTGTGTCTTTCAAATGCCCAGCCCCCAGGCCCACGGCGACGAAAAACACTGGCACGCACGCCGCTTCCTCAATGCATGCACTTCATAGCGGCTTCCATCACGCAGTACTTAATCGTAAGTTCCGGGAGCTGGCCAAGCACTGGAAGGCAGACTACTCAAAGCTGGGGAATACGCACGTCCAGTGTCTTTTTCGTGTCGAAGCACTCGAGGTTCAGACATTGTCTAACCGCGTCGAGTCGAAGCGCTTCACGGCGGAGTGGTCGACGCGGTCCGACGTATCGTGACATACCCTCAGATTATGGCTACTTGCAGCTGGCACACTTCTCCACTCAACACCGGTGCAGAGTACAGAAGTGCGGAAGGCTCAGAGAGACCCAGAGGATCGGCTTGTCGAGTAGAACTCGTTGAAGTCGATCCTGGAAAAAAAGAAAAATTGCCAGAGTGAGTCGTCAGCTGCGTTTCTATCGCTCACCACTTGTGCCTCCCATCACCACGGTGTCCACGTCCAGCATGGTGCGCCAGTTTACAGGTGCACAAACAAACACCCGTAAGAGTTTTTCGAAGTAGGGTGCTTCCACACTCGTTTTCACCTCAAGAACCGTAGCGAAAAATTGGTTGGTGCAAAGGTGTACTATGCTGCAAAACTTTCGGTAGAATTACGTGCGGGGGGGGGGTGGCACGTGAGACAAGAGGCCGTGCGTGAGCTCGTCCACTCGTCCCATACGCGTTGCTTGCGGCAGCTGGAGATACGTCCACGGACGCGTGCCGCATGACAATGGCTGGTGCGCCAGAAGTGAATGCCCGTGGCTCGGAGCCCCATAGAAGCAATTCTGCAAACCCCCGCACCATCTCTCTGAATCGCATATGTGGAATTGCGCGCAAAATACCGTATTTACTCGAATGTAACGCGACCACGATTGTAACAAAAAAAGTGACTTTTCACAGCGCCAAAAAAAAGAAAAAGAACACGAATGTAACGCGAGTAACGTGAGGGGAAAAAAGTACCTTTATTTGTTGCACATAGTGGCCAACACCTGCCAGTTTCTAAAAATAAAATGAGTTTGCTCACTCGTCGCTTTCGCCATCGGTGACGGCCACAACGAGGTTTGCGGAAACCTTTTCGGCCGGGCTCACACTTGGAAGAGCGCTTCACGCTGGAGCCTCCACCCATGGATAGTCGATTCTGTCACATCTAGCCGTCGAGCCGCGGCAGAGTTTTTTTATTTCCTCAGCCATCAGAACTGCACTTCTTTTAAAGCGGGCGTCGTACTGAGCTTGTCGCGTTGCCATTTGCTCGAGTCCAGTCGCGGAAGCACTACGCAGCAGCCTGCAAAACTCTGGCACATGCGCTTGTCCCGTCCTCTCCTCGTCCCGTGTTTTTTATTGTGCGCTTGTTGTCGAAGTGAAGATGAACCAACACGCCCAAACCTTTTCCCTTCTGACATGGGTAAGGTAACCCTAACATGGGCGCAACAAGTGGCAAACAAGAATAGGATTGGTTTGGTGTTGCCAGCGTGTATACGTTGTCAGCACAAGATTGAAAGATTGCGAGATATGTCGTAGCCATTTTAAAGAGCCTGTGCCGCGACACCGCCAAGGCAAATTTTGAGGCGTTTCGATTATAATGCGAACCCCCAAATTAGATGAAGAAAATTTTGAAAAAAAACTCGCGTTACATTTGAGTGAAAACGGTAATTCAATGAAGAAAACCTGGGTGCGCTACTGGGCCATTTCAAATGCATAATACAAAGTTCTTTTCGGGAAGAAGCACACACGGATGAAAGGAGCCGACGGCGCCTCCGTGGCGGACGCGATAGCAAGTTTGCTGCGTCGCTGGTGTATCGCGGTGCGAAGAGCACATTGTGACTCACAAGAGCTCGCAAGTTTTCTTGTTTTGTTATTTCCGCATTCAAAATAACTTCAAATTTATTTTGACGCGCATGAAGTCACTTTTACGTCACATTTTTTGTGACATTGACTTCCCCACTTTGAGCACTCTCCCAAATTTATTCTGATGCACGTGACCTCACTTTAGTAACCAAGTTTTCGTGATGTCGACTTCCCAACTTTGCGCCTCCTTACAAGCACGGAGAAGGACGTAGTTCTACGTCCAAAACTCTGCCTCTTCGCAGAGCTTTACTAATTTCCCTCTTTGTGTGGAGAATTAAAATATACGTATGTGCATTTTAGATTAGATATGAATTATCTTATCAAAGCGTGCACGTTTCAAATGCCAAAAGCATCTCTTCTTCCTTTAACAGCCAAATCTCGTAATAACCACTTTGTGCGGCATACAGACAAAGTTGCTAAAATTCCTTTGTTTTCTTGCGGTGAAAACGAGCATAGGCTTTCTTCAATTTATAGCCATCTACAAAACAGCTGTTCCAAGAAACCAGAGGCCAGATTCACGAAGAGCTTCTTAGTTTACGTAAACTTAGCTAAGAACTTCGTAAGTTAAGAACATCGTAAGAAGAGGAGAAATCGGTATTCACAAACACGTTCTTAAATGAGAGGAGGAAAGCGACGTTCTCGTGCGGACAAACTAGAACATACCGGTGCTGTTGCTATGGCGACGGCGTCTTCGGCAACACGAACAACCAATCGGAGAGCTTGGCATGGTTCGGAGCCGTTCGGAGCACGTGGATTTTTAACAACAAACACAGGCGGCCTTTCTGCCACCGCTTGTCCGGGGTTCGTGTCCGTGCCGTAATATGTCGACGCTAACACGATTTAAACACGCCCGAATGCCGAGGCCAGGATGCGTAACCGCCTCCGTTCACTGCTGCGAACTCGGTTGCTACGAAGTCAGCACAACTGTCATCGTTGGTAAAAGATGGCCCGTGTCAGTCGTTTGCAAAGCGACGTAGATGGAAACAAATTGCCGCGGCGTTTTTCACGGCCTCAAAGATGCAGAGCGAGCCGACGTTAAAAAATATATGTTTGAACTACGACAGTGTCAGCAAGAGCCAGGTAATACCTGTTCACACTCGGAGCAGACGCGCGCGTTTGATGGAAGTGCTGTATTCGCGCTGTTGGTAAGCGCTTCGGGACCGATATTTTACAGTTGCAACTCGATACTGACGTGACACTCGGCAAAGAAAAGTTGGACCGGCATTGCAACCCACAAACTGTTGTAGCGATCGACAGTGACGTGCAGTCGTGTCAGAATAAAAATGACATACTAATAACAAAGTGTACATACCTTGTTGCGAAGGTAATCCATGCGGCGTTTATTTGAGCTCTATATCACACAAAACAAGGAGATAGAATCGTTGAGAGTCCCTTTTCGACGACAGCGTTCGTCACAGCTGCGGTGCTGCCTCGGAAAACAAGGAGATGACAAGAGGAAGAGATTGACCTCTTAATCTAAAATTTAGGTCAGCCCGATCCAACTATAATACGGGAAGGATTCGCAAGGGTCCGCGCGGGCATATTCCATTCAGCACGCCAGCGAGTCGTGGGCAGACTGCCTTGGCCAAGGGGTCGGAGTGCCTGCTAGGCCTATCTGGTCGGAGTCGGTGGAATCGTGGTCGTTGGAGCTTTCCCTGATGTTTGTGGATCCAACGTTCTTGTTCGATCGTGGTCTGTTTCAAGTACTTTTTACTTTTCTCTTGCTGCTTGAAGTCGGGACGGCGTGAGAAGAGCACGTAGGAAAATAAACGTCCGTTGGTCGTCACGGCCACGTAACTGAGCGACGCTGTCGGCCGTGCTGATTTGATCGTAAGAAGTGCGTAAGACAGCTTCGGACTGTCGTAGGATTCGTTCGTAAACCACGCAAAAGTTACGAACATTTCGTTTCGTGAATTCGGATTTGTTCTCAAGTTTTGTCGTAAGTATGTTTTTGTTCGTAAGTTCGCTCTCGTCAATCTGGCCTCAGGACACTCAGCTAGGTTAAATCTCCCATGTTTGCAAAATAAGCTCTCCCTTCCCGCCTGCTTTTCCAGCAAGCTTCTGCACGAACTCAATGTCAACTAGAAACTTGATTTTGAGACCCAGAAAAAAAAAAAAGAAAGCGTACACGAGGCGAGGCCAGGTCGCAACGATGTAGCCAATATTTATAGAGTATTAGTGTCCCCAGTGACTTCCCCAAAATATATAAAAATACAAATACAGTGAAGCCCGTTTAGAACGAGCCGCACGTATAGTGAATTATTGTCGATATTGAACTCACGGAAAATTTAAATAAAAATGCATGTAACAAGTACTTTTATAACGAACAACATATTGGCTATGTCAAACTTTTCCCCCCTGGAAGGCTTCCAAAAACGCGCAAACAATCGTCTCCTAGCCTGTCCCTTCTCCCCGAAAAAAGTGGGAAAGAAGAAAATTCCAAAACCTCAAGTTGCGAACAAAATTGAGTGAAGAGAAGCGATTCAGAAGGGGAAAAGCTAAAAAAATATGTACTAACTGCACCAACCGCGCAGAATTTTTTGTTTGTTTGTTTCAGCTTAAACCGGTTGTTTACGAAGAGCAGCAATTCAAAACAAAAGAAAAGGTAAAAAAAAACAACCTGCACGCATGCAAAAAGAAAGAACTTTCCAGCACGTTGCTCCAAGCGAGGAAGCGAAAGGAAGGCTCTGCCTTACAACGAACATATGGTGGAAGTTCGTTGTAAATGGTTTTTGCTATATCGAATTACTTGCTATATCGAACTGATCGTAGCGTTTCCTGCAGTTCAGTTATAAGCGGGTTTAACTGTACTAAACAGTTAAACAAAAATGTATTTACAGTCTTCCCGGATATATCGAATTCGAAAGGGATCGTAAAATAGTTCGATATATCGATAATTTGATAAACAAAATTATGTTAACTTAAGCTCCAGTTGAAATTCCCGCGCGTCTCTGCTAACTCTGCTAATACGGAAGGCCACGACAAACGGGACCTTACCAAATAGAGCCTTCTAAGAGCCGCTAAATACAGTAGAACTTAGTTGGTGAAGATCACAAACACCGCTGCGTTTAAGCGAAGGTGTTTTCGAAAGCAAGCAACAAAAAAAGAAACCTCACTAAATTCAGGCAGCAAAAGAAGAAAAGCAAAAGAAGAAAGAAAAAAAAACGGGTAAAGCAATAACGGGGAAAGAAAGATAAGGCATTCAAAGTGCGATTGCTCAACTGTTGTTGTCAACGCACTCAACTTCACAAAGACTTTTTCTTTTTTTTCTTGCCTTTTTTATTTTGGGGCTAAGGAGTCACGCAGCGACAGCAGTGTTCGGGGATAGGGTAGAGCGCACGCTACCGTTCCGACAGCGGGCACTCCCTGCCCTCCTACACGCATGCATGCGCTTTCCCCTTGCTTTTGCCATCCTCCAACTTTTCTTTTTTCTTTTTTACGGTTGCTTTTCTTTTTCTTACAACTGCTCTTCTGCTGCGTATCCCCGTGCTCCTATGCTGGCTTGGCAGTCTGCCAGCCCCCGCAACGCGAGCTACGTGCTCGCGGCACATAGCTCACGGCAGGTGCCATCCGACGGCATCCGACCTCGGGAGAAGCGCGATTTTCAAGGGGATGTTTGGACTGTTCGATATAAACAATAATTCGAAATACCCGGGTGTGATATAAGCGGGCTCGACTGTAATTGCTAGTACAACAAATGCACCTCAACTAAACATTCAGAAAAAAATATACATACACAGTCAAGCAGGTTATATCACACTTGGGCATTTCAAATTATTGATTATAGTATCATACAGTCCAAACATCCCCTTGAAAATCACAGGTTATATCACACTTGGGTATAGGAGCGTTTTTTTTTTTTATCAAACTTCCATGGCCGGGACAATCGATATCCGATTGCGCATGAGGCGGGAACATCACATCGCTTGCTTGCGTTGCTGCCTGGCTGGCAGTCCGCTAAGCCAGCATACACGCGGGAAGACACGCAGCAAGCAAAAGAGCAGTTGTGGGGAAAAAAAGAAACAATGAACAGTCAAAAAGAAAAAAAAGTGGAGGATGGCAAAAGCAAGGAAAGGGCACTCGCCTGTGCGTAGGGAGTGCTTGCTGTAGGAACGGTAGCCTGCGCACTTGCTCCGAACACTGCTGATGCTGAAAGACGCCCTAGCCCCCCCAAAAATATGGCAAAAAAAAAAAAAAAAGGAAGATTTTCAGCAAGTTGAGCATGTCGGCAACGGTTGCGCAATCGCACTTTGAACGAGTTATCTTTGTTTACCTTTTCCGTTATTGCCTTGCCCGTTTTTCTTCTTTTGGTGCCTGACTATTTTGAGCTTTCTTTTTTGTTGCTTGCTTAACTTTCTTCTATGGATCAAGCTTTTATGCGTCTCGCTTTTCCTTCTTTCTTTCATTTTTTAAAATTTATTTTTGTGTTTTGTCGTTCATGCTGTGTGGCGGTCCCGGCCATGTGCGCGCGGAGCGTGTAAGCGCGGCGGTGTTTACACTCTCCGCCAACTACCCTCTACTGTATTTAGCGGCTCTTGGATGCTCTTTTTGGTAAACTCCCGTTTGTCGCGACTTTGGGTATCAGCAGAGACGCCAGGAAATTTCAACTCAAGCTTAATTTAGAGTATTTTCGTATATCAAATCATTGATATATCGAACTATTTTACGATCCCCTTTGAATTCGATACATCCGGGTTCGACTGTATATATATTTTAGGAGGAGAGTGGAGGTCAGTCACCTGTGCAGCATCTCCACCAAGCTGTTCCCACGGCCCGATCGATCTCCGCCCAATCCCTGACGGATGCCCTCCTTGAGCGTCGACAGCGAGGTGTTGAACGACTCCTCGACCTCCCCGATCTTCCTGTCGAAGGGCGTCTCAGGCCTTGCACTGTCCTCGTCTTCAGCTATACACCCGAGCTGGCTCTTGGCCGCTTCGCACTCCAACGCCTGCTTCTGCTGCAAGCCAAAAGGGGAAGGCGAGCTGACGGCGCAGCCCCCCAAAACACACCCCACTCCCAAATGTGAGCTCCCTCTTTTAAACTCCTTAAAACAGAGGTTCTCGAAGCTTTCTATGTCGAGGAATCAAGTGGAACTGCCTTCCGGCACCTCTGGTAAACAACTCATCCATTCATCAATTTAAAGAGGCAGAAACTAATCATTTTTACTAACGTCACGCCGAACTGACAATATTCTAACCAAAGTGTTTACCGCATTTTCCGGTGTACAAGTCACATTTTTTTACGAAACTTGTCGGTGATTTTTATACGACATTGCTAACTTTTATGCATTTTTGAGTGTTATGCGATCATTTGAAATTTTGAATAGTAGTTTCGAATAACACACTACTCGATATTCGCTTCGAGATGAACTGCGATGTTCATAATTTTCTAAGTGTTGGTCGCAGCGAGTTACCCTGTTGAGTGTGCTTCTTACTGGGCATTCTTGTACTGTGGAGAAGCACCATTCGCGGAGCTCGCTTCCGCAGGTGTTGCTTCTCCGTAGTGCATTGGAGCTCGGTAAGAAGCGCACTCAACAGAGTAACCCTGCTGCGATCAACACTTGGAAAAGTAGGAATAGTATTGCAATTGCGTGCTTGGAGAAAAGCACACTTTCAAAGCGGGATGGTGCACGCGCGTGTCTGGTGCATTTAAAAAGAAACGGAAACTTTGTGGATGTTGATAACTACACTACAGTAAAATGCTAAAAATTAATGCTGTGGGTGCTATGCAAGAGTATGTATGTTAGGCAGAGATGCCCTGACAACCTGCATTCATTATTCGCAAGTATTATATTTTTTTTCTCTTTCAAATTCGCGATTGAAAAAGAATATTCGCATACAGGCAAGAATTGTAAATCTACTCAATTAGGTATAGCTGGCCATCTCTATAGGCTTAATTTCATGTCAAATTCGTTGTTTACTTGCCATCCCAGGCATAGGGCTTTCTGAGGTGACAGTTCATAAATATAAGGTTAAAATTAGCCTATAAATGGACATGCGGAAGCTTGGGAACAACCTCCACGAGCTTAGCTTAGTTTTCGTCCAAGCATGGAACAACAGCAGCGAAAGACTTAGAAAAACTATTCAATACTCGATTGGAAAATATTTGGCCAAAACCACTTCTTGCTTCGACTTCAAAATCCACTATTTGCACATGACTAGCACTCTTTATCCAAGCATTGAATAAAAAGCAATTAACTGTGAAAATTTGCCACGGTGGTTATATTCCTCGTTCAAATTGTTCACGAGAATGTTGAAACTGGCTGACGCCTGTTCAGGTATCGCAATCACAATACAAATCTGTAGACTCGTCCAGGCAGTTTCGCCGCGCTGACCATACAAATATGGTATAAGTGCGACTTAAAGATTGCCTTTTCTGTGAAAACACCAAGTTATAGGGCGGTGCAACATATAAACCAGACAATGCAGTACTATGTTTGTATTTTACAGCAAAGCTGTTTACGGCTAGGCTTCTGTGGATTTTTCGTGTGCAGTGACTAAAACTTTACGCTTGCACCGCTATACACGCCGCACACTCACGCCTCCCCTGTATAAAAGATTCAAAGTAAATAACCAAAATAAAGCATTGACAAACGCACGTGCAAGATGCAATTCGTTTTAGGCTTTTGCTTTAGAACAGTTACTGCTGCAGACACCGGCACCGTGGAACAACATTCCCTGCATTCTCTTCGACGCTTGGGGAATTTAGCAATAGGTCTATCCTGTAGATTAGTTATCAATAGGCACCATTTTCAAGATCAGTAGACTCTCAGGTAGATACTAAAGGTTTCTCAAAGATTTGCCGCTGTGCGACCTGCGTCGGCCATGTCTACGCTTGCACCGCCCTCTCTCTGTCGTCGTTCCAAGTGCTTGCGTGCCTAGTTTCCTTTCCTTCCGCTCTCCCGGGGTGGCGGTCTCGTCGCGTGTGTCTAGTTTTCTCCGGCTCCTTGGGGCGGGTCTGTGTCGTGTGCTAAACAGCTTCGCTGGTCATCCACCTTCACAGAGTGGAATGGCTCATGATTTTTAGTATGTGAATTTTGTTTTAGTGTTGAATTTATGTGCCCTTCGAAAGTAAATAAATGAATCTGCCTTGAATGGCAGTCAAGGAACTGCTCCTGGCTTTAGCATTGAAGCAATAAAGTGATGCGAAAGCGTACGCACCTTGTAAACAACAACAAACTTACTAAAGTCACGGATGGGATGAAACTGGCAATTCACGCTTTTTGTTCTTGCGGCCACGTTAGCACACTTTATTGAGCACCGGTGCCCTGCAGAGAAGCAATACCCGCGGAAGCGAGCTCCACAGGTGTTGCTTCTCTGCAGTGCACCGGTGCTCGGTAAGAAGCGCGCTCAACATGGTTGATAGTAGACTTTTTGACTGGATGAACAAACTTAATTTTATACTGAGGTGTCATGTGCTGTCTACACAGTACACAATGAACAACATTTTTGAGGGATGAATAAACTTGTCTCATACATTTCACCAATGTTTCATGTGTGGCATACCTGCTTATGATCATTAGGCCTGTGCAGAGGAAATCATCAAATATCTGCTCTGTATGTGTAGCCATCCATATAACAAATCACAATTTTATCTTGCATCATATTTAGATGAATTTCTGATAATCCAGACTTCTGATAATTCAAACCAAATTTGTATCTTCCTGAAGTTTGAATTAATGCAAATCTAAAGTAGTTGTAGCATGAATGGAATCTGGCAGTGACAACCTTGTTCTAATTCATTTCCCTTTACAATTAATCTGCAAATACGAGCAGCTGAAGAGTAATCGGTGGAACCTTAAAGTTGTTCCACAGATTAACTCTTCAAGTTATCTAAGCCAGTACGGCACCATAACAGTCAGTTTCCTCAGGCAAAACTCTTTGCTACACCAGGTCCGTGACCCGAACAGTGCTTCATATGGCCGTACCGGCATTGCAAGCATACCTAAAGTTTGCCCCACCATATCTGCATCTTTGCTGCGCCAGTCGAAGCATGCAGATGAATGAACCATTCTGATCAAATGGGACTAAAGGTAAAAAGCGAGCGAAAGAGCCTGGATTTAAGCTTTGGGTTCCCTTATTACCAGCAGTACGGAAATCCGGAGTATGAATTTTGGCTCTGCCCAATTTCGTTTTTCAGCTGCTTTTTTTCATCTACAATCCCATTCTGCACTGCTTTTCTTAATTACATAAAAATAAATCTTGTTTATACGAGTAAAAGGTTCGATCGAGTCAACTAGTGACCAATTGCTCTCAGGGCGGCCACTCACTATGAAGGAGGCGAAGTTGAGGCACAGCCCGAGGATGCCGTAGATAACCTTGAAGACCGGGTAATTGGACAGCATGCACAGGCTCATGAAGGAGTCCGTCAGCTCTGTGTGAAGCTGAAGCACTTCGTCAATCGTCTGCACCTGCAAACCCGCACCGTCAAAGTCAAACCTGAGGAAGACTGGTTTATTGCCAGTTACGCTACAACAGAACTGTGAATAGAAACAAGACACTCGCAGATATCATAGGTCAACGACAGATTGCACTTCAGAATCCTGGGAAACTAGTAATCCAGTCGAACAAGAAGTGAAACATTACGGGCCTTAATTCTATCATTAGTCGATCTGGCAAACTAATAAATTGGCAGCAACCTTTTTCACCAAAATCTTTAATGAAAAAAAATTTTCAAATTTGCTTAGAACGCATTAGACGTCACGTGACATGGTCACTGCGTCAAGCTGCGATGTCGCGGGAGCGTGTGACTTGATACCATGCTACATGGTTATAGAGTCGTGTGACCTGCATCATGTGGCACAGTGTCGCATGACACCGTGATGTCATGCAATGTGGCATCACGACACAGTGACACGTGACGCCACACGATCCGACATTACGCGACCCCATGACTCGATGTCTAAAAACATTGAAACCAGCACTGCTGACATGCCCTGCCATAGAGCACGCACGGACAGAGGGAAAACTTTGGGAGTAAGGGGTATTGTTAAAAAACAATCCACATTTTAGAAAAAGCTCCTTCAATTTACGCGATACATAAAATACAAAAAAAAAAACAACAAGGCACCGAGCCATCTGGCAAGTGAGACGAGCTCAACCCTGCCCATCTTGTCCTGGAAGACGTGCCAGGAAGGTTCGACGACCTCGACGGTGATGAAGTACTGCAGATTCTTGACGAAGTCCACCATGCGCTGGCGCAGCCCAAAGGCTCTCGTAGGGTACGGCGAGCCATGGCGCTTGCTGCGCTTGTCCAGCACCCATGCCCTGGCGGGAGGTGTCGGCGAGACAGCCGTTAGAGGTGCGGGAACTTCTCCGGAAGTACCGCCAACAACCTCACAACAGCCGTAAGGTAAACGACGAAAAGTGTCTCAGCTACGGTCATTGGAGAGTTTTAAGAATAGCATACGCAAAAGCTTTACGTACGCAAAGAATAGTGTTGTCGCTACTGCGCTCACGCCAAACGCTAACCGTGTTTTGCACTTTGCATGCGGCCTATGCTACAGTGAAACCCATTTAGAACGAACCCACGTACAGCAAATTATTGTCGATATCGAACTTACGGAAAATTTAAATAGCAATGCGTGTGAAAAGTACTTTTCATAACTTGAACAACATATTGGCTATATCAAACTTTTTTCCCCCAAAAAGGCTTCCAAAAACGCGTAAAAAATTGTCTTCTAGCCAGTCCCTCCCCCCTTCCTCTCCCACTAAAAAAAGATAGTAGGAAAGAAAGAAAATTCCAAGAGCTCAAGTTGCGAACAAAAATAAGAGAAGAAAAGCAATTCCGTAGGGGCAGAGAAATTTTTTTTTTATGCGCAAAGCGGTTGTTTACGAAGAGAAGTGAATTAGTAGGGAGATAAGCTAATGAAACAAACTTTGCACGCATGCACGAAAAATTTCAATAAATTGATTTCTTGAGTGGTAAGTAGCACGAGTTTATTTGTTTACTTTTGGCGATATGACTTGTGTATAACGAACGCATCGTGGAAGTTCGTTGTAAAGGGTTTTTGCTATATCGAACTGATCGTGGCATTTCCTGTTGTTCGTTATAAACGGGTTTGACTGTATTTGGCGGAAATGGCATGCACCATGCAAAGATTCTTTCTGTCCCTCCCAGGAGGATTCGCGATGTGCGAGAAGTTCGCTAAAGCCAAGAAAAGCACGGAAGAAAATGGCGGCTCCCAAGACCGTAGCTGCAGCCGACTTTGGTGGTCGTTGCGAGCGCGACGTCAACAGCATCTTTGCGGCTGCAATTTTCAAATACAGGACGACATTGCACTCTGAGGAGGGTGCACGCCACAAGCAGTTCGGAAAACCCAGCAAGGTGGGCAACAATCGCCGGCAACTTGATGTTTGCAATGCGCAAACGTTCTCGGCGAAGGTACGGCGTGCGAAGGTCGGTACGTGAGGCCTCTTTTGCAGAGCCGATGTAAGCGGACACGATTGGTCGACCGCTTGCCTCGCATTTAAACAAATCTAAAATGTTACCCTGGACCAAAAAACTTTTGTTTTGACAAGTTACAGCATTTCGAGCGTGAAAAAAAAATTGTTACTCTACCTTGGTGGCATTGCAAGCGCGAGATGCTCGGGTTTTCCGCGTCGCGGCGGAGAAACGCAGCTCTAAAACTCTCCAGCGTAGCTATAGGCAAGCGCTGAATTTAGCGCAAGCGTGCACTAGAAGTGTGCACGGTAGGCTTTCAATTATTCAAACTCTGATATTTCATACTTCTGGTTAATTCAAACAAATTTCACAATTTTGGTTGTCCCACTATGTCTTTAATGTATTCATGAGCCGCTTAATTCAAACAGCGTTTCCGTTCAATTCATACTTTTTGATCTCGCGGCCCCGTTGAGGGCGCTCCGTTCAGAGCACCGGTGCACTGCCGAGCGGCAACACCTGCGGAGCTTGCTTCTCCGCAGTGCACCGGTGCTCGGCGGGAAGCGCACTCAACGGGGCTCAAGCAAGGCACACAGGAGCTATGAAAACGGGCATCACACGGAAATTTCCACAGCAACTCGCGCGGACGCTGCGACGTGGCGGCAGGGCATAGTTGCACGTCGCAGCGTCCGCACAAGATGTTTTGAAAACTGATGCGCAGTGCCCGGTTTCATCGCTCACAGGTCCCCTGCTTAATAGTTCACATTAGACAACTTCTTGGCCCGATGAACAAACTTAATTTTGTTTTGAGCTGTCATGTGCTGTCTTACAGTCCACGATAAACAACAGTTTTGAAGGATGAATAAAAATATGTCATACATTTCAAAAATGTTTCATGTGTGGCATACCTACCTATGATCAGTAGGCATATGTAGAGGAAATCATGAGATATCTGCTTTGTATGTGCTGCCATCCATATGGTAAATCATAATTTTATCTTGTATCATACAGTAGGCTCGCGATAATTCAAACTCGGATATTTCGTACTTCCGGTTAATTCAAACAGATTTAAAAATTTTGGTTGTCCCGCTATGTTTTTAATGCATTTATAAGCCGCTTAATTCGAACGGCGTTTTCGCTTAATTCATACTTTTTTGTTCTCGCGGCCCCGTTGAGTGCGCTTCTTTCCGAGCACTGGTGCACCGCAGAGAAGCAATACCCGCAAAGCTTGCTTTCGCGAGTGTTGCTTCTCCGCAGTGCATCGGTGCTCGGAAAGAAGCGCACTCAACGGGGCTCAAGCTGGCACACATTAGCGGAAAACGGCGTTAACATTATGTGCTTCAAGACTAGCAATGATGACCAAGACGACATCGAGGATGAGGAACAGCTCACTGGCATCATGCTTTCTGGCCTTGAAGCACATAATGTGAACACCGAGCTGGCGAAATATGCTAGTCTTGACGACGATGTGTGTGTTTGTCGTGATGACTCATTAGAGGACATAGTACAGGAAGTAATGCCAGCACAGTGTAGCAGTGAGAGTGAAGATGACGATGAAGAAAGGGATGACCCACTACCAACTGTCACAGCCGCAGAGGCCTTTGAGCACATCGCTCAGCTCCGGAAGTTTCTGTCTGCAAAGGAAGAGTCCCGTAAAGAGCTACTTGCATTGGCTGGTATTGAAAATTTTGTTTTGAGATCTCATGAGCTGACTAAACAGTCCACAATCAACAACTTTTTTGCCGGATGAATAAACTTAACGTCACAGTTCTTTCACCAATGTGTTATGCCTGTACTTGCTTATAATTAGGCCTATGTAGAGGAAACTGGCAAAAATCTGCTTTGTATGTGTAGCTATCCATGTAACAAATCATAATGTTGTCTAGTATCATATTTAGATGAATTTCTGATAATTCAAACTTCTGATAATTCAAACTAAAATCTGTGACTTGCTGGAGTTTGAATTAATGAGAGTCTACTGTATTTCGATGAATTCCCAATAATTCAAACAAAATTCGTGGCTTCCTGGAGTTTGAATTAACGAGTCTCTTGTATGCTCTTCTAAAACTCCCACAAGTTTTTCAGTTAGTATAAACTCTTCCCTAAGTTACAAGTAAATTTCAGTAACTGTGCCTGCACATAGTAAATCACTTTTGAGAGTAATATGATAAAAATGAAGGATGTCTCAATTGCATCCAATGAACTCTGAGACATACGGAATGTCTGCGAATGAGCCGTGTGTATGTGATGTCATATGACATCAGTGTCGTGCCACACACCGAAGTCAATGTCCAACCAAGGTCAGATAAGCAATACAGACCCTACGGGACTATTTTACTTATACGACACTGACTCGTGTGTCGGTCAAGCGAAACGGTCGAGCACAACGTGTCGCTTTTCTCATGAAACCCGGCCCTATAATGCACTCCGCGTTAAGACAGAAATTGGGAAGCATTTAGAAAGCACGTCTTTTGTCGGATATTAAAATGTGGCAACTAGACTCTCTGCTGCAAATAAAAAATTTGGCCCGTGCAGTACAACAGCTGAACCGGGGCCTCTTGAGGTGCGTCACGCAGTGGTGAATGCACGAGAGCATGCCGGTGTGGTGTGGGCATCCAACCCGGGATTTCTGGGTTGAATGCCCAGGAAATCACTGCCAGGGGATACTAGAAGATGTGCAAATAAAAATCATTACTATTATTATTATTAAAAGCACCGAGCTGCTTTAATGTGCTAACACGCAGCAGCTAGTTTCCTTCCCCGAGAGTTAATCTGACGAATATGCAAATACTACGCGACACAGCGTCGAGATCACAGCTACGTATGGCCACTGCCCCAAGCTCTGCCAAGAGCAGAATACCGAATCAGAAAGAAGCTGTGACAATAGCAATACCTTTTCACCGTTATAAAACAAGTCAAATACCGGGAAATGCCCACCCCGCTTTCGCTGAAAACTGAGTTAATTAATCTAGATATGGGCGCCTCTCTGGCCAAATTGGTAAAAACCAAGATGGGAACCAAGAAAGAGATCTGAAGGCAGGGTGAGCGGAATCAGATAAAGCACATTTATTTTCACGTAATATCCCCGTCATCGCCGATGGTGGTCTCATGGCCGCCGCACCGGGGTGAGTATTTTCAGCTGATGCCAGTGTTAGGAGGGTTGGACGCTTAGCAGGGGCCCTGCAATCATATTTAAGCGTCTACCTTTTTGCAGTTTCCACGTCTCTTGGGGTTCGGGCAAGCCAGCGGGCACGGAGAGAGTTACTAAATATCAGCGCGTCATATTTTAACCGGACGACGCGGAAACCTCCTCCACCGACGAGGGCGACCCGCGGTACCGAAAGCGCGCAAAATGTGACGTTTCTGGTCCTGGGCTTACTACTGGTCAGAGCCGCTAAAAGCTTTTTCTTTTATTCGAGATACAAAATATAAGTGTCGCAAACCGTTTCAATTATGTATGAAACTACCGTATTTGCACGAATATAACGCGAGTTTTTTTTTCGGAATTACGTGCTCCAAAACGCACCTCGCGTTATATTCGGAATCGAGTTCAGCCACGAGGCGCGCGAGTCTGGAGAAAGCCAGAGGAAAAAGCCATCCCTCCTGCTCAATGCAGGAGATCCGGTGGGAAAAGAAGTGGGGGTGTGGAAGGGAATTTATTAGCTATTGGGCCACCTGAAGGGGCCAATGGAAAAGATAAAAAAACATTTTTTTTTATCGCTTTTGTGTTTGTACAACGCGCGCACGCCACAGCAGAAACTCAGCGCGCACGCCATGCGGGAATGCGGGCACTGGCCAATTCGAGCCGAGCCAAGCCAAGCCAGGCCGAGTCAAGTCAACACAAGCCAAGCCAAGACCGTTTACGTAATCGTGCTACACGAGGTGTTTGTTTATGCAGAGGGACCAGAACAAGAAGTGTGATCGTGTATCGGGTTCAGCAGTCTTTTTTCTGCCTGCGCATTTTTTAGTTTCTGCTCCAGAGTGGTCTGGTGTTTGTGTGTTGGTGCTTCTGCTTCCTGCCTTGCTTGGATTGTGGGCTGCCGAGGAGCTCACGCCGAAGAAAAAGGAACTACCAGACGAGCGGTGCCGTGCTGCTGCTTATCTGCGTAGTAGCCAAGTGTAATGTAAACGGAAGGACCTGAGCAGTCAGGATGAGTGCAGTCAAAACATAAACTGATATTTCTTCTATTTCCATTGACTTTTCACTTCTGCTATGCCCCCGAGTGTGCGAAACTGACGCGGCCTCGGCTCGCGTTATAATAGTAATAATATTTTTTTTTCTTTTTGAGGTCATCAAAACCTGCCTTCGCGTTATATTCGTGGTCGCGTTATATTCGTGCAAATACGGTAGTTTTTGTTCAGTATTTTAGATCAGAAAAGAAACAAATGCAGTTTATAAAGTACGGAAACAAGAAATGACCCGTCGACATACCTGCCACCAAGCGGCGGAAAAAGCGGCTCATATTAGAAAGGGCTAGTGGGATGAGGCGCCGACGAACGGCGAGCGTAGAAAGGTCCCGAGCGTAGAAAGGCCATTTGGCGGCATGGCAGCGCGAAGTGGCTCCCGTTCTGTACTGATCTTTACCCCGTGTTTGCTGTCGTTTGTGGCCAATGAAGTGTTATGCCGAAATAGTCTTTAATCGCGCAGCAAATGCAATGCGAGCCGCCCTGGCCGCCCGCTTCATACAGCCTATCCAACACACGCTTTAGTGGCGCCCTCTCGAGCCATCGACACGGAGTGCGGCAGCCGTGATAGCTCGATGAGCTCACTATCCCTCCTCTAGTTCACGGCCACTCAAGCCAGGACCTACGACGTCATAAAGGAGGTTATTTTTTGCTTGTTTTTGTAATTCTAATTTGCCTATAACTTAAAATAAAGCGAATTTTGCGAAAAGAAAAGTTTCATTAAGTTACTACGTTCAGTGCGCTTAAGTTTGGTGCAAATTAAAAACCAGTCAAAAAGTTGTTGCAGGGCCCCTTTAATGTATAAGTTGCAGAATTCCCAAGTTTGAGAAATGTTAATAGTGGGCGCTTGTACGAAGCGGGTGCTTCCGTGATATTTCACGGCAAACTGTTTGGGAGTAATCGCAGCAGGCCTTGCCATCGTGCAATAATTTCGAGGCAATTGGAATGTAACTCCTTTTTTAAGGGCGAAGCTCCTTAGGGTCTAGCCCTGTCTGTCTGGCGTGCTCATGCTCCTGCCTGCTCGTGAGCTCAAATGCTCATGTAAAGCAAAAAAAAAAAAAAAAGTTTGCGCAGTTGACAGGTTTTGAACCTGTGCGGGGAGACCCCAATGGATTTCTAGTCCATCACCTTAACCACTCGGCCATGACTGCGAGACGAGTAGGGGCTCCGAGATGTGGTAGTAACTCAAGAGCTCGGGATGTCATAGATAAAACGTTGCATGTAGCCACTCAATGTCTATACAGGAGAGGGCGCAGCGGTCAAATGCGTATATAATTGCGTCAAACTTTGCATGCGTTAGCTCAACGTTTATAGACGAGAGGGCGCTGCGGTCAAATGCGTGTATAACCACGTTCCACACCACACATTCTCTTTCTGACATGGATGAAAACGAACAAAAGGCTCGGCATGCTGCGGCTCAGTGTCTACGCAGACAAGCACCACCAGAGCTTCGCCTCAATCAAAATCATTCACCACGTGGAGATGCGGTCAATTTTTTTTTAATGCGAATAGCATTCTTTGGATACTTCACGCACTTTTCGTCTATGTATCTATCTATCTATCTATATATCTATCTGGCTATCTAACCTCTTACGCCGCGGGTCGATAAATAAATAAAAAAGACCGGCGCCGGCGGGGTTCGAACCGTTGACCCTTTGATCAGCAGGCAGACGCGCTAACCACAGAGCTATGAAGGCAGTCATTCAAGGCACTCAAAACACCTGTTTATATCTTTACCATCGCGCGCGTTCCATGCACGAGGCTCATTCCGCTCTCGTGAGGCTTAGCACTGCCCCTAGCTCACCCTCTCCCGCGCTCGGGAGAGGGTGATGTAGCGGCCGTGCTCACCCTCACGAGAGCGGAATGAGCCCTCGTGCATGGAACGCGCGCGCACCGTAGCTGTGACAGCGCTGTAAGGCGCGTCCTATGGTAAAGATATAAACAACCGTTTAGAGTACCGTTGGTTGAGACTAGCTGAGACGCCAGAAAGTCTGGTCGGTACCATTTTGAGTGTTTGTGCGTATGGCGCGTGCTTTGCTCGCCTTCCTAAGTGACACAAACGCACGTGCTGGGCTGCGGAGATCGTGTCGCAGGGCTGTGAAAGTGTCAACAAATTTAGAATCGCCTTAAGAGTGGGCTGGCGTATCTAGAGTGTGCCGGCCACCTGACGAACGCGCATAACTCCGCACCGTTTGATGCTATTCGCATTAACGTAGATAATCATTCCCAAAGGATGGGTTCTGCTGATTTTTTTTTAGGAACCTTAGGTTTATTAGATGCTCTCGTGAATAAGTAACTGGGTTTCAACCTGTTACCTTTTACAGGTAACCTTAATCCCCCAAAGTGCCGAGGATGTTGCGGCAAAAACAGACAAATCCAATCAAAGGAAGTGGCAGCTAGGATACCCTTGCATCTAGGCGTCTTGAAATAAACATGCACCAGCCCACCTCACCAAGGACAATACCAGAGAAATAACAAGGAAATTATCGCCTGCATTGCCAAAACATGCAAGCTTAAATAAAAAAAGTCACTCACTTTGACAGCAGCCTTTCCACATGTGTGCAGTAGAACAGGTATCTGAATACCATTTGGTAACAACCCAGGCTCTGCAAGGGGCAAAAAAACAAAGGAAGTTGAATTCAAACTGGTATGGTCATGCAGAGCTGCACCACCCATTTAGTGCCTTGTCTTCCTTTTCTGTTCATTAGCTATGCTAGGCTATTCAGCATTAGTTCTACTTAAGTCCTCATACATACATAATCCCCGTGCAAAACAGTTGTTCAGATTCTGCCCTTGAAGCCACATGAGGTCATTTTCAAGCTGGAGCTATTGAGTTTTAGTAGATCGTTCCGATACCTCCATATCATTATCAGAACGATCTACTAAAACTCTATATAAGCTCTCTGCATGGGTGTGCCTTTAGCATTATCTGAGAAATCCGTCCAGCCACGTTTCACGGACCGGGCAGAAATAGCCTTGATACCATGATTACTTAAAACACATTGCTGGGCCTCTAATCTCGTCGAACACAAAATTGGGACCGAGGTTGGCGGAGCGCACCGAATGGCCTATTACGACGATGACTTCGCGTTTTTTCGCTGACGTCCAATCCGTGCTCTCAAACTTTCAGCTACAACTTTCTGTTGGTTGAGTTTAGGGCCCCTGTATTTCATATTAAGATGAATCACGGCAAACCTTACAAGCCATCCCAGACAATCCAGTGCCGTGAAGGTTATCGTGCGACAGTGCGCTCGCGCATTGACGCGCCTCTTCCAAGGTAACGTGACACTCACGCTGCATTGGATTGGCTACGCTGGCTCCTAGTGTCCACCACGGTCTATCGTAAAACAAAACAGTGTGCAACGGGATCGAGCAAGGGTTTGTGGTTATCTGCGTTTTCTTTCCGACACAACCTGGTGCAATAAATCAATGTTTACTTCAAGAGAATGTAACACCAGCGTGTAAAAATAACAAAAAAAAAAAAATGCAAGTAAGGTAGTAGTTGTGAACAAAAAGGAGTATGTACTACGAACATTGCATTACTGGTTTGGGCCTCTGCGGTGGTACGCCGACGAAACGGCAGCATTGCTAGTACTTAATGAGGTGTTAAAGAAAAACTCTCGCAAAAAAATAAAAAACGTTTGTCTTTTTTTTTTTTTCGGTAAATACTAGTGATGGACCGAATCTGCCGAACTTCAGATTCGGCAAAGTTCGGCAAATGCCGAACTTTTGAAGGAAAGTTCGGCAAAGATTCGGCAAAAATTCGGCAAATGTCTGCGCACGCGCGAGAACGCTACCGGGCCGTGGATGCCGTGGATTGCAAATGGACGCCGTGCAGTCGTGAGGTTATATCGTGCAGTGCACGGTAGTGCAGCGTAGTACAACCAACTCAAGCTCGTTGAGTACAACCAGTGGTTACGGCGAGGTGTGGAGTGAGTAGGCAACACGGTAATTGTGTTTCGTGAGCGAGTGTGGTTCTCTTCAATATTTTCTGCCTCAAGAATAGAAGATCGACCAGTAATTTACGCAGTCCACTCCGCAAGTAAAAAATGATGCGGTACATTCTGCATGACGGGATTTTAATTTGACATTTCCACTTGATATATTTGCTAGTATCCGGCGGCGCGCTCAGCTACATACCGCGACTACGCGTATAAAAACTATCGTGCGAAGTCCAACCGCCGACCAAGGCCCGCTCGCACGGAACAAGTTTCGTTCACGGAGACGGCTGTTACCGCGGGCGCCTCCTCAGACTCACTCAACCTACGACGCAGCGTGCATCGCGCTGCGCCGTTCTGTTACGGTTTAAATAAACGCATTACCCTGAGTATGTGAAACCACTGATGCAACGAGGTAGTTGAAACATTGGCCGACAATTACTTTAAAGCACTCGTCGCAATTATAACAATTCTGTTTTCGGCTCAGAAGTAGTGTGTGCCGCTGCGCTGCGCACTCTGCGCGAGTGTGTGGGCCGCCCTTAATTTGCGAGTCCAATGGCCATATTTTGTCCTTCCTGTGTTCGTTCGCGTCTTAAACGTCGAACTGTTGTGTGTTGTGTCTATTCATTAACTCACGGAAAGTTGGTTGGCAGGCGCCTCAGCGTACAGGTTTGTAACCTTTCTGCCAGCCGCGCACGCTTCCCGTGTTTTACTATTTTGTGCAAATAAAGATTGATTGGTTGATTGATTGTTTTTTCAACCAGCGTTATTTCGCGATTTTCCTGTATCTTCATAAAACTAAACACAGAACTATAATGCTCGACGTTGCGCATCCGACGTCTCTAACTTTCCCTATCTTTCTAAACGTTCGTGTTTGTCCTAACACCAGAAACTGGCATTTTAAACGTTAAAAACGAGACGTTTGCTAATATGGGACGCACACTTTCATGCAAAGCTGACGTCAAGCGACTCAAATCGAAGAACATGCATATTTACAATAATAATATTAACTTTTCTGGTGAAGGCTCATCAACCGTTGCATTCGTTTTCGCGAACAGAACGGTAAGTCTCAGAGAAAGCAAGAACGCAGCGTTATTGCCCTCATTTTAACACTGTACATGCAGGGTTGCGCTAATAATGCCTCGAAACCGAAACTCTCGTAGCGTGATTCGTGACTGCCACCGCTGCCACCCAACCTCGTTGTCACGTCACTTCTGCTAGAAGTCACTCTAAAATTGCCAGTAAACACATAAAAACGACACCGATACAATTATCTTGTAGAATATCACCTTACTTAGCAATAACTGTGTCAATATGCATTACATGTTGCATTTAAGTTAAGAAAAAAAAACATAAAACCTTTTTTCGCCAGAAAAAACTAAATTTCAACGTAAGTCTGGTAACAATGTATTTTTGCCGAATCTTTGCCGAATCTCTTGAAAAATTCGGCAAAAGTTCGGCTTTGCCGAATCCCAAGATTCGGCGCCGAACTTTCGATTCGGCAAAAGTTCGGCCCATCACTAGTAAATACACTTAATTTTGGAAACCCCGTGCAAAAGGTGCAGTCTTGCGCCTGAAGCGCGAAGGTAAAGGGACGACTTGCCGTGGTGCTGAGTACTAGGTTGAGAGGCCAGTTGACTTCGTAGTTGAGCGTGAAAGCCCCGTGGCCACTGATGCTCTCCTGGCACACCGTCCCGTGCACTGCACGAGCCGGGACGGAAAAGCGATACACGAGGAAATCGACGTCAACCTTTGTCTGGAAACGGCAACAAATAAAAGCACACAAGCGGCAAGCGCAAAAGAAAAGTGATGCCTTCTTTCTAGTTTCTGCTAAAGGAGACGGAATGCAACAACATTTGGGATTCTTTGCACGCAACTAGACGTCCGTCAAGCTCGGTGCTCTTGGTCTGCCTCGAAGCGGCACTATTTTCGCACAAATTCTTCGTAAATTAAATGGGTGTCTAATAATGTATGCCAATCCACATTTCCTCGATTAAATTTAGTGGAGAAATAGGATCGGTGGATGACTACATGCAAATTCAGGTTTCCTGCTTTTTTTTTTTGGGTGGCAAACAACATTCCGGTAACTTTAGCGGGAAAATTGAATTGACGCGCCGTAATATCCCGAGAGTAGCCCATCTAAAAGCGAAGCAAATCTGGTGAAAATATAGAGTGGGCTAACTTTCGATGTGCGATCAAACAGAGTTTGAAAAGGCTAGTCTTAGATTCTGTGACCTGCAAAACTTGTGACTGCAGCAAGGGGCGACATGACCCAAAGACGACTGTCCTTCACAGTCAGCAATGTTCGCTTATCTACCAAGTCACGGCCGAATAACCCCATTTCTGCCGAGGTCGCCATTGACCAAGGCACTGCAATTACTCGAAGTGGGGTCATTTTTCGGTGTTCCTGAAAAATAGAAAATCCTGCCAAAAGCAAGGGGCGGGTCATCTTTTGGGGAGTGGGGCATCTCGGCATATTACGGTAAATTTATAAACCGTTTCGAGTTATGTGTTAAATATACTGGGTGATTCAAGGAGTGGCCAGGCTGTTTAAATCGACCGCAAATTCGGTTTCTTAACCTATCGCACTACGACCTTGTGCAGCGTTGCCCACAGATGGTGCATTTTTTTTGTAAAATTTGCAAAGAGCGCGAATTTACCTGAGGAAAAAGTAAAAAGAAAGAGAAAGGCTTAGCTCCTATGGAAACGCAGCGAAGTCACCGGTCTTCAAACCATAGGGCGCCCTATGGTTTGAAGACCGGTGGCTTCGCTGCGTTTCCATAGGAGCTAAGCCTTTTCTTTCTTTTCCTCAGATAAATTTACTCTTTGCAAATTTTAGAAAAAACACTATTTGTGGGCAATGCTGCACAAAGTTGCTAGCGTGATAGGTTAAGAAACTGAATTTTGCGGTCGATGCTAAGAGCCTGGCACGCTCTTTGAATCACCCAGTAGTTATAGAGCCAGAATGGAAGGATGGACGTACACATTCTCACACTTTGGTGGCCCTAGAGATTATTGTATTTAAGGACGAGAAGCCGGCGTCAAGCACCCACTGTTGTGAGACTCTAGTAGTGTTTTTCTGCCACACACCGGTAAAAAAGAAAATGGCCAACTTTTCACGGTTAATTTCGAAAGACATAATAGTTTGGCCCATACTCCGGCTCACGATATTTGCACACGCTCAGCGAAAGACCCACGTGCATTTGCTCGGGTCGGATTATACGACTTAAAGGGACACTGTCAGGAGTGTTTATGCTCGCCGAGGTTTTTAGATGTACGTGACATATGAGAGCCCAACTACCCAGAACAGAATTTGCGGCTCGAAATTCGGTTTCTTTCCGCCCGAAAACCGCCGATCGAGAACTGGCCGGTTTGAGTCGCGCTCACTCTCTTTTCCGTGGTCACGGGCCGTTTTCTAAGGTTTCGACGCGACCACCAAATTTAATCAAAGTCGTGGGTCATTGAAGGCACACAGTCAATATTAAAAATAGAAAAAAATATGAAACCCATTTTTTGTGGCTTCCAAAAAGCTGCAAATACGTTGATTGAAAAAAAAAAGGTAGCACAGACAACCGGAAGCATTCTGTGCGTTCACTGCATAATTCTCAACATGGCGTCGTTTCGCGTATCGTGGGACTAGCGGATGGCAGCGGACGACGGGCGTTGGACCTCTACTTCAGAACTGTCGTTCACGGTACCGGCGAATTCTGTCTTCCTTCGAAAGAGAAATTTTGGACCGATCAAAAGAACTGATATTCATCCCGTACGACACGCCCGACCAGCAAGCCGATTGCACGAAGACGTCGCCGAGCCGTCGTCCCTTCTCGTGGCTGAAGACATCGCTCGCTCAAACGTCAAGCACGAAGTGCGTACTTCGAGTTGAATACGCACGCGTACGGTTTCTTTACGAGGTGCGAATGTGGCCTATGCGTGGTGCTGCCCGACTTCAAGCCGGGAGTGCATGTATTGAAGGGAAATCGGCAGCAAACTTCCGACATACAGTCTACCGGCTGCATTACTACGCATGATAGAGTTCCTTCAGTAGCTCAGTGGAAAGACGTCCGCTTCACACGCAGCGGGCACGGGTTCAATCCCTGGTGTGGGTGTACCTTTTTTTTTTTTTTGTCAAGCATTTTGCGATGTTTACATTTCTTTTTTTACAATTATCACTGAAAAAAACAATTGTTGTGGACGATACGTCGCTGAACTAAATGGTATGGGATTCCATTTTTGACACCTGCGAACTCAATGTAGTCACTTTCCACAAAATGCAAGGAGCATATGAATCGGGTAGCGTCCGCTTTCCGAGCTTCGCGTAACTGTTCTACAGGAATTGCAGCCAGCCATTGATCCCGACCCGTTGATCTTTCGGAAACTTGTGCACTCTGCCGCACAATGCCACTTTCAGATGCAGGACATGTGAGGCAACTCTTCACGCAACATCTTGGGAGTATTCTTTTCGGAGCCGATCACGGGAATTCACCACGGCACTGGGCACTCACTACTAATTGCCAACACTTAAATGTACAAAACAACTCATCTTGAAGTACAGAACAGCGAGCGGAACAAACATAACTGCAAAGGAATCGCTACGGCGAACATAACGCATTTCGTCTGCTCCGTGCGTGCAGACGCAAGGTGAGTTCCCGAGCGCTCCTTGCAGTTATGTTTGTTCCGCTCGCTTGTTCTGTACTTCAAGATGAGTTGTTCTGTACATTTAAGTGTTGGCAATCAGTAGTGAGTGCCCAGTGTCGTAGTGAATTCCGTGATCAGCTCCGAAAAGAATACTCCCAAGATGTTGCGTGAAGAGTTGCCTCACATGTCCTGCATCTGAAAGTGGCATTGTGCGGCAGAGTGCACAAGTTTCCGAAAGATCAACGGGTCGGGATCAATGGCTGGCTGCAATTCCTGTAGAACTATTACGCGAAGCTCGGAAAGCGGACGCTACCCGATTCATATGCTCCTTGCTTTTATGTGGAAAGTGACTACATTGAGTTCGCAGGTGTCAAAAATGGAATCCACACCACTTAGTTCAGCGACGTTTCGTCCACAACAATTTTTTTTGTGTGATAATTGTAAAAAAAGAAATGTAAACATCGCAAAATGCTTGACAAAAAAAAAAAAAAAAGAAAGGTACATTTACATTAGAAATTGAACCCGTGCCTCTGTGTGCAAAGCGGACGTCTTTTACTGAGCTACTGAAGGAACTCTATTATGCATAGTTAATGCAGCGGCTAGACTGTATGTCGGAAGTTTACTGCCGATTTCCTTCAATACATGCACTCCCGGCTTGAAGTCGAGCAGCACCACGCATAGGGCACATTCGTGCCCTGCGTAAAGTAATCGTACGCGTGCGTATTCAACTCGAAGTACGCACTTCGTGCTTGACGTTTGAGCGAGCAATGTCTTCAGCCACGAGAAGCGATGACGGCTCGGCGACGTTTTCGTGCAATCGGCTTGCTGGTCGGGCGTGTCGTACGGGATGACTATCAGTTCCTTTGATCGGTCCAAAATTTATCTTTCGAAGGAAGACAGAATTCGCCGGTACCGTGAACGACAGTTCTGAAGTAGAGGTCCTACGCCCGGTCGTCCGCTGCCATCTGCTAGTGCTAGTCCCACGATACGCGAAACGATGCCATGTTGAGAATTATGCAGTGAACGCACGGAAAGCTTCCGGTTGTCTGTGCTACCTTTTTTCTCTTCAATCAACGTATTTGCAGCTTTTTGGAAGCCACAGAAAATGGGTTTCATATATTTTTCTATTTCTTTGATATTGACTGTGCGCCTTCAATGACCCACATTTGATGGTCGCGTCGATGCCTCAGGAAAACGGCCCATGACCACGGAAAAGAGAGTGAGCGAGACTCAACCGGCCAGTTCTTGATCGGCGGTTTTCGGGGGAAAGAAACCGAACTTCGAGCCGCAAATTCTGTTCTGGGTAGTTGGGCTCTCATATGTCACGTACATCTAAAAACCTCGGCGAGCATAAACACCCTGACAGTGTCCCTTTAAGTCGGATAATCCGACCCGAGCAAATGCACGTGGGTCTTTCGCTGAGCGTGTGCAAATATCGTGCAGCCGAGTATGGGCCAAACTATTATGTCTTTCGAAATTAACCGTGAAAAGTTGGCCATTTTCTCTTTTACCGGTGTGTGGCAGAAAAACACTACTAGAGTCTCACAACAGTGGGTGCTTGACGCCGCTTCTCGTCCTTAAATACAATAATCTCTAGGGCCACCAGATGTGTAGAATAATGTATCGTCCATCCTTCCATTCTGGCCTATAACTACTGGGTGATTCAAAGAGCGTGCCATGTCTTGCATCGACCGCAAAATTCAGTTTCTTAACCTATCACGCCTAGCAATCTTGTGCAGCATTGCCCACAAATAGTGTTTTTTCTTTTTGTAAAATTTGCAAAGAGCAAATCTATCTGAGGAAAAAGAAAGGAAAAGGCTTAGCTCCTATGGAAACGCAGCGAAGCCACCGTCTTCAAACCATAGGGCGCCCTATGGTTTGAAGACCGTGACTTCGCTGCGTCTCCATAGAGCTAAGCCTTTCTCTTTTCTTTTACTTTTTCCTCAGGTAAATTCGCCTCTTTGCAAATTTTACAAAAAAAATGCACCATCTGTGGGCACGCTTGCACAAGGTCGTAGTGCGATAGGTTAAGAAACTGAATTTGCGGTCGATTTAAACAGCCTGGCTACCCCTGAATCACCCAGTATATTTAACACATAACTCGAAACGGTTTATAAATTTACCGTAATATGCCGAGATGCCCCAACCCCAAAAGATGACCCGCCCCTTGCTTTGGCAGGATTTTCTATTTTTCAGGAACACCGTAAAAATGACCCCACTTCGAGTAATTGCAGTGCCTTGGTCAATGGCGACCTCGGCAGAAATGGGGTTATTCGGCCGGTGACTTGGTAGATAAGCGAACATTGCTGACTGTGAAGGACAGTCGACTTTGGGTCATGTCGCCCCTTGCTGCAGTCACAAGTTTTGCAGGTCACAGAATCTAAGACTAGCCTTTTCTAAACTCTGTTTGATCGTTACATCGAAAGTTAGCCCACTCTATATTTTCACCAGATTTGCTTTCGCTTTTAGATGGGCTATCTCGGGATATTATGCACGTCAATTCAATTTTCCCGCTAAAGTTACCGGAATGTTGTTTGCCACCCAAAAAAAAAAAAGCAGGAAACCTGAATTTGCATGTAGTCATCCACCGATCCTATTTCTCCACTAAATTTAATCGAGGAAATGTGGATTGGCATACATTATTAGACACCCATTTAATTTACGAAGAATTTGTGCGAAAATAGTGCCGCTTCGAGGCAGACCAAGAGCACCGAGCTTGACGGACGTCTAGTTGCAGTGCAAAGAATCCCAAATGTTGTTGCATTCCGCCTCCTTTAGCAGAAACTAGAAAGAAGGCATCACTTTTCTTTTTGCGCTTGCCGCTTGTGTGTTTTTATTTGTTGCCGTTTCCAGACAAAGGTTGACGTCGATTTCCTCGTGTATCGCTTTCTTCTCCGTCCCGGCTCGTGCAGTGCACGGGACGGTGTGCCAGGAGAGCATCAGTGGCCACGAGGCTTTCACGCTCAACTACGAAGTCAACTGGCCTCTCAACCTAGTACTCAGCACCACGGCAAGTCGTCCCCTTTACCTTCGCGCTTCAGGCGCAAGACTGCACCTTTTGCACGGGGTTTCCAAAATTAAGTGTATTTACTAGTGATGGGCCGAACTTTTGCCGAATCGAAAGTTCGGCGCCGAATCTTGGGATTTCGGCAAAGCCGAACTTTTGCCGAATTTTTCAAGAGATTCGGCAAAGATTCGGCAAAAATACATTGTTACCAGACTTACGTTGAAATTTAGTTTTTTCTGGCGAAAAAAGGTTTTATGTTTTTTTTTCTTAACTTAAATGCAACATGTAATGCATATTGACACAGTTATTGCTAAGTAAGGTGATATTCTACAAGATAATTGTATCGGTGTCGTTTTTATGTGTTTACTGGCAATTTTAGAGTGACTTCTAGCAGAAGTGACGTGACAACGAGGTTGGGTGGCAGCGGTGGCAGTCACGAATCACGCTACGAGAGTTTCGGTTTCGAGGCATTATTAGCGCAACCCTGCATGTACAGTGTTAAAATGAGGGCAATAACGCTGCGTTCTTGCTTTCTCTGAGACTTACCGTTCTGTTCGCGAAAACGAATGCAACGGTTGATGAGCCTTCACCAGAAAAGTTAATATTATTATTGTAAATATGCATTTTCTTCGATTTGAGTCGCTTGACGTCAGCTTTGCATGAAAGTGTGCGTCCCATATTAGCAAACTTCTCGTTTTTAACGTTTAAACTGCCAGTTTCTGGTGTTAGGACAAACACGAACGTTTAGAAAGATAGGGAAAGTTAGAGACGTCGGATGCGCAACGTCGAGCATTATAGTTCTGTGTTTAGTTTTATGAAGATACAGGAAAATCGCGAAATAACGCTGGTTGAAAAAACAATCAATCAACCAATCAATCTTTATTTGCACAAAATAGTAAAACACGGGAAGCGTGCGCGGCTGGCAGAAAGGTTACAAACCTGTACGCTGAGGCGCCTGCCAACCAACTTTCCGTGAGTTAATGAATAGACACAACACACAACAGTTCGACGTTTAAGACGCGAACGAACACAGGAAGGACAAAATATGGCCATTGGACTCGCAAATTAAGGGCGGCCCACACACTCGCGCAGAGTGCGCAGCGCAGCGGCACACACTACTTCTGAGCCGAAAACAGAATTGTTATAATTGCGACGAGTGCTTTAAAGTAATTGTCGGCCAATGTTTCAACTACCTCGTTGCATCAGTGGTTTCACATACTCAGGGTAATGCGTTTATTTAAACCGTAACAGAACGGCGCAGCGCGATGCACGCTGCGTCGTAGGTTGAGTGAGTCTGAGGAGGCGCCCGCGGTAACAGCCGTCTCCGTGAACGAAACTTGTTCCGTGCGAGCGGGCCTTGGTCGGCGGTTGGACTTCGCACGATAGTTTTTATACGCGTAGTCGCGGTATGCAGCTGAGCGCGCCGCCGGATACTAGCAAATATATCAAGTGGAAATGTCAAATTAAAATCCCGTCATGCAGAATGTACCGCATCATTTTTTACTTGCGGAGTGGACTGCGTAAATTACTGGTCGATCTTCTATTCTTGAGGCAGAAAATATTGAAGAGAACCACACTCGCTCACGAAACACAATTACCGTGTTGCCTACTCACTCCACACCTCGCCGTAACCACTGGTTGTACTCAACGAGCTTGAGTTGGTTGTACTACGCTGCACTACCGTGCACTGCACGATATAACCTCACGACTGCACGGCGTCCATTTGCAATCCACGGCATCCACGGCCCGGTAGCGTTCTCGCGCGTGCGCAGACATTTGCCGAATTTTTGCCGAATCTTTGCCGAACTTTCCTTCAAAAGTTCGGCATTTGCCGAACTTTGCCGAATCTGAAGTTCGGCAGATTCGGTCCATCACTAGTATTTACCGAAAAAAAAAAAAAGACAAACGTTTTTTATTTTTTTGCGAGAGTTTTTCTTTAACACCTCATTAAGTACTAGCAATGCTGCCGTTTACGTCGGCGTACCACCGCAGAGGCCCAAACCAGTAATGCAATGTTCGTAAGTACATACTCCTTTTTGTTCACAACTACTACCTTACTTGCATTTTTTTTTTTTTTTGTTATTTTTACACGCTGGTGTTACATTCTCTTGAAGTAAACATTGATTTATTGCACCAGGTTGTGTCGGAAAGAAAACGCAGATAACCACAGACCCTTGCTCGATCCCGTTGCACACTGTTTTGTTTTACGATAGACCGTGGTGGACACTAGGAGCCAGCGTAGCCAATCCAATGCAGCGTGAGTGTCACGTTACCTTGGAAGAGGCGCGTCAATGCGCGAGCGCACTGTCGCACGATAACCTTCACGGCACTGGATTGTCTGGGATGGCTTGTAAGGTTTGCCGTGATTCATCTTAATATGAAATACAGGGGCCCTAAACTCAACCAACAGAAAGTTGTAGCTGAAAGTTTGAGAGCACGGATTGGACGTCAGCGAAAAAACGCGAAGTCATCGTCGTAATAGGCCATTCGGTGCGCTCCGCCAACCTCGGTCCCAATTTTGTGTTCGACGAGATTAGAGGCCCAGCAATGTGTTTTAAGTAATCATGGTATCAAGGCTATTTCTGCCCGGTCCGTGAAACGTGGCTGGACGGATTTCTCAGATAATGCTAAAGGCACACCCATGCAGAGAGCTTATATAGAGTTTTAGTAGATCGTTCTGATAATGATATGGAGGTATCGGAACGATCTACTAAAACTCAATAGCTCCAGCTTGAAAATGACCTCATGTGGCTTCAAGGGCAGAATCTGAACAACTGTTTTGCACGGGGATTATGTATGTATGAGGACTTAAGTAGAACTAATGCTGAATAGCCTAGCATAGCTAATGAACAGAAAAGGAAGACAAGGCACTAAATGGGTGGTGCAGCTCTGCATGACCATACCGTTTGAATTCAACTTCCTTTGTTTTTTGCCCCTTGCAGAGCCTGGGTTGTTACCAAATGGTATTCAGATACCTGTTCTACTGCACACATGTGGAAAGGCTGCTGTCAAAGTGAGTGACTTTTTTTATTTAAGCTTGCATGTTTTGGCAATGCAGGCGATAATTTCCTTGTTATTTCTCTGGTATTGTCCTTGGTGAGGTGGGCTGGTGCATGTTTATTTCAAGACGCCTAGATGCAAGGGTATCCTAGCTGCCACTTCCTTTGATTGGATTTGTCTGTTTTTGCCGCAACATCCTCGGCACTTTGGGGGATTAAGGTTACCTGTAAAGGTAACAGGTTGAAACCCAGTTACTTATTCACGAGAGCATCTAATAAACCTAAGGTTCCTAAAAAAAAATCAGCAGAACCCATCCTTTGGGAATGATTATCTACGTTAATGCGAATAGCATCAAACGGTGCGGAGTTATGCGCGTTCGTCAGGTGGCCGGCACACTCTAGATACGCCAGCCCACTCTTAAGGCGATTCTAAATTTGTTGACACTTTCACAGCCCTGCGCACGATCTCCGCAGCCCAGCACGTGCGTTTGTGTCACTTAGGAAGGCGAGCAAAGCACGCGCCATACGCACAAACACTCAAAATGGTACCGACCAGACTTTCTGGCGTCTCAGCTAGTCTCAACCAACGGTACTCTAAACGGTTGTTTATATCTTTACCATAGGACGCGCCTTACAGCGCTGTCACAGCTACCGGTGCGCGCGCGTTCCATGCACGAGGGCTCATTCCGCTCTCGTGAGGGTGAGCACGGCCGCTACATCACCCTCTCCCGAGCGCGGGAGAGGGTGAGCTAGGGGCAGTGCTAAGCCTCACGAGAGCGGAATGAGCCCTCGTGCATGGAGCGCGCGCGATGGTAAAGATATAAACAGGTGTTTTGAGTGCCTTGAATGACTGCCTTCATAGCTCTGTGGTTAGCGCGTCTGCCTGCTGATCAAAGGGTCAACGGTTCGAATCCCGCCGGCGCCGGTCTTTTTTATTTATTTATCGACCCGCGGCGTAAGAGGTTAGATAGCCAGATAGATATATAGATAGATAGATAGATACATAGACGAAAAGTGCGTGAAGTATCCAAAGAATGCTATTCGCATTAAAAAAAATTGACCGCATCTCCACGTGGTGAATGATTTTGATTGGGGCGAAGCTCTGGTGGTGCTTGTCTGCGTAGACACTGAGCCGCAGCATGCCGAGCCTTTTGTTCGTTTTCATCCATGTCAGAAAGAGAATGTGTGGTGTGGAACGTGGTTATACACGCATTTGACCGCAGCGCCCTCTCGTCTATAAACGTTGAGCTAACGCATGCAAAGTTTGACGCAATTATATACGCATTTGACCGCTGCGCCCTCTCCTGTATAGACATTGAGTGGCTACATGCAACGTTTCATCTATGACATCCCGAGCTCTTGAGTTACTACCACATCTCGGAGCCCCTACTCGTCTCGCAGTCATGGCCGAGTGGTTAAGGTGATGGACTAGAAATCCATTGGGGTCTCCCCGCACAGGTTCAAAACCTGTCAACTGCGCAAACTTTTTTTTTTTTTTTTGCTTTACATGAGCATTTGAGCTCACGAGCAGGCAGGAGCATGAGCACGCCAGACAGACAGGGCTAGACCCTAGGAGCTTCGCCCTTAAAAAGGAGTTACATTCCAATTGCCTCGAAATTATTGCACGATGGCAAGGCCTGCTGCGATTACTCCCAAACAGTTTGCCGTGAAATATCACGGAAGCACCCGCTTCGTACAAGCGCCCACTATTAACATTTCTCAAACTTGGGAATTCTGCAACTTATACATTAAAGGGGCCCTGCAACAACTTTTTGACTGGTTTTTAATTTGCACCAAACTTAAGCGCACTGAACGTAGTAACTTAATGAAACTTTTCTTTTCGCAAAATTCGCTTTATTTTAAGTTATAGGCAAATTAGAATTACAAAAACAAGCAAAAAATAACCTCCTTTATGACGTCGTAGGTCCTGGCTTGAGTGGCCGTGAACTAGAGGAGGGATAGTGAGCTCATCCGAGCTATCACGGCTGCCGCACTCCGTGTCGATGGCTCGAGAGGGCGCCACTAAAGCGTGTGTTGGATAGGCTGTATGAAGCGGGCGGCCAGGGCGGCTCGCATTGCATTTGCTGCGCGATTAAAGACTATTTCGGCATAACACTTCATTGGCCACAAACGACAGCAAACACGGGGTAAAGATCAGTACAGAACGGGAGCCACTTCGCGCTGCCATGCCGCCAAATGGCCTTTCTACGCTCGAGGACCTCTCTACGCTCGGCCGTTCGTCGGCGCCTCATCCCACTAGCCCTTTCTAATATGAGCCGCTTTTTCCGCCGCTTGGTGGCAGGTATGTCGACGGGTCATTTCTTGTTTCCGTACTTTATAAACTGCATTTGTTTCTTTTCTGATCTAAAATACTGAACAAAAACTACCGTATTTGCACGAATATAACGCGACCACGAATATAACGCGAAGGCAGGTTTTGATGACCTCAAAAAGAAAAAAGAAATATTATTACTATTATAACGCGAGCCGAGGCCGCGTCAGTTTCGCACACTCGGGGGCATAGCAGGAGTGAAAAGTCAATGGAAATAGAAGAAATATCAGTTTATGTTTTGACTGCACTCATCCTGACTGCTCAGGTCCTTCCGTTTACATTACACTTGGCTACTACGCAGATAAGCAGCAGCACGGCACCGCTCGTCTGGTAGTTCCTTTTTCTTCGGCGTGAGCTCCTCGGCAGCCCAAAATCCAAGCAAGGCAGGAAGCAGAAGCACCAACACACAAACACCAGACCACTCTGGAGCAGAAACTAAAAAATGCGCAGGCAGAAAAAAGACTGCTGAACCCGATACGCGATCACACTTCTTGTTCTGGTCCCTCTGCATAAACACACACCTCGTGTAGCACGATTACGTAAACGGTCTTGGCTTGGCTTGTGCTGACTTGACTCCGCCTGGCTTGGCTTGGCTCGGCTCGAATTGACCAGTGCCCGCATTCCCGCATGGCGTGCGCGCTAAGTTTCTGCTGTGAGCGTGCGCGCGTTGTACAAACACAAAAGCGATAAAAAAAAAAAATGTTTTCTTTTCCATTGGCCCCTTCAGGTGGCCCAATAGCTAATAAATTCCTTCCACACCCCCACTTCTTTTCCCACCGGATCTCCTGCATTGAGCAGGGGGGATGGCTTTTTCTTCTGGCTTTCTCAGACTCGCGCGCCTCGTGGCTGAACTCGATTCCGAATATAACGCGAGGTGCGTTTTAAAGCACGTAATTCCGAAAAAAAAACTCGCGTTATATTCGATGCAAATACGGTAGTTTCATACATAATTGAAACGGTTTGCGACACTTATATTTTGTATCTCGAATAAAAAGAAAAAGCTTTTAGCGGCTCTGACCAGTAGTAAGCCCAGGACCAGAAACGTCACATTTTGCGCGCTTTCGTGCACGCGGGTCGCCCTCGTCGGTGGAGGAGGTTTCCGCGTCGTCCGGTTAAAATATGACGCGCTGATATTTAGTAACTTCTCCGTGCCCGCTGGCTTGCCCGAACCCCAAGAGACGTGGAAACCGCAAAAAAGGTAGACGCTTAAATATGATTGCAGGACCCCGCTAAGCGTCCAACCCTCCTAACACTGGCATCAGCTGAAAATACTCACCCCGGTGCGGCGGCCATGAGACCACCATCGGCGATGACGGGGATATTACGTGAAAATAAATGTGCTTTATCTGATTCCGCTCACCTGCCTTCAGATCTCTTTCTTGGTTCCCATCTTGGTTTTACCAATTTGGCCAGAGAGGCGCCCATATCTAGATTAATTAACTCAGTTTTCAGCGAAAGCGGGGTGGGCATTTCCCCGGTATTTGACTTGTTTTATAACGGTGAGAAAGGTATTGCTATTGTCACAGCTTCTTTCTGATTCGGTATTCTGCTCTTGGCAGAGCTTGGGCAGTGGCCATACGTAGTTGTGATCTCGACGCTGTGTCGCGTAGTATTTGCATATTCGTCAGATTAACTCTCGGGGAAGGAAACTAGCTGCTGCGTGTTAGCACATTAAAGCAGCTCGGTGCTTTTAATAATAATAATAGTAATGATTTTTATTTGCACATCTTCTAGTATCCCCTGGCAGTGATTTCCTGGGCATTCAACCCAGAAATCCCGGGTTGGATGCCCACACCACACCGGCATGCTCTCGTGCATTCACCACTGCGTGAGCGCACCTCAAGAGGCCCCGGTTCAGCTGTTGTACTGCACGGGCCAAATTTTTTATTTGCAGCTAGAGAGTCTAGTTGCCACATTTTAATATCCGACAAAAGACGTGCTTTCTAAATGCTTCCCAATTTCTGTCTTAACGCGGAGTGCATTATAGGGCCGGGTTTCATGAAGCGACACGTTGTGCTCGACCGTTTCGCTTGACCGACACACGAGTCAGTGTCGTATAAGTAAAATAGTCCCGTAGGGTCTGTATTGCTTATCTGACCTTGGTTGGACATTGACTTCGGTGTGTGGCACGACACTGATGTCATATGACATCACATACACACGGCTCATTCGCAGACATTCCGTATGTCTCAGAGTTCATTGGATGCAATTGAGACATCCTTCATTTTTATCATATTACTCTCAAAAGTGATTTACTATGTGCAGGCACAGTTACTGAAATTTACTTGTAACTTAGGGAAGAGTTTATACTAACTGAAAAACTTGTGGGAGTTTTAGAAGAGCATACAAGAGACTCGTTAATTCAAACTCCAGGAAGCCACGAATTTTGTTTGAATTATTGGGAATTCATCGAAATACAGTAGGCTCTCATTAATTCAAACTCCAGCAAGTCACAGATTTTAGTCTGAATTATCAGAAGTTTGAATTCTCAGAAATTCATCTAAACATGATACTAGACAACATTATGATTTGTTACATGGATAGCTACACATACAAAGCAGATTTTTGCCAGTTTCCTCTACATAGGCCTAATTATAAGCAAGTACAGGCATAACACATTGGTGAAAGAACTTTGACGTTAAGTTTATTCATCCGGCAAGAAAGTTGTTGATTGTGGACTGTTTAGTCAGCTCATGAGATCTCAAAACAAAATTTTCTCTACAGCCAATGCAAGTAGCTCTTTACGGGACTCTTCCTTTGCAGACAGAAACTTCCGGAGCTGCGCGATGTGCTCAAAGGCCTCCTACGGCTGTGACAGTTGGTAGTGGGTCATCCCTTTCTTCATCGTCATCTTCACTCCTCGCCTGCTACACTGTGCTGGCATTACTTCCTGTACTATGTCCTCTAATGAGTCATCACGACAAACACACACATCGTCGTCAAGACGCATATTTCGCCAGCTCGGTGTTCACATTATGTGCTTCAAGGCCTGAAAGCATGATGCCAGTTAGCTGTTCCTCATCCTCGATGTCGTCTTGGTCATCATTGCTGGTCTGGAAACACATAATGTTAACGCCGTTTTCCGCTAATGTGATGCCAGCTTGAGCCCCGTTTGAGTGCGCTTCTTTCCGAGCACCGTGCACTGCGGAGAGCAACGCCCGCGGAGGCAAGCTTTGCGGGTATTGCTTCTCCGCGGTGCACCAGTGCTCGGAAAGAATCAGCGCTCAAAGGGGCCAGCGAGAACAAAAGTATGAATTTAGCAAGAGTGCTGTTCGAATTAAGCGGCTTATAAATGCATTAAAAACATAGCGGGACAACGAAAATTTTTAAATCTGTTTGAATTAACCGGAAGTATGAAATATCCGAGTTTGAATTATCGCTGAGCCTACTGTATGATACAAGATAAAATTATGATTTACCATATGGATGGCAGCACATACAAAGCAGATATCTCTATGATTTCCACTACAGATAGCCTACTGGTCATAGGTAGGTATGTTGGCCACTGCATGAAACATTTTTGAAATGTATGACACATTGGCACTCATCCTTCAAAACTGTTGGTTATCGTGGGACTGTAAGACAGCACATGACAGCCTCAAAAACAAAAAATTAAGTTTGTTCATCGGGCCAAGAAGTTGTCTAATGTGAACTATTAAGCTAGGGGACCAGAGCTGAGCGATGAAACCGGGCACCGCGCATCAGTTTTTCAAGGCATCTTGCGCGGACGCTGCTTGACGCGCAACTACGCCCTGCCAGCCATCGCCGCAGCGTCCGCCAGTCGCTGTGGAAATTTCTCGTGACGATGCCCAGTGCCTGCATGCTCCCAGGGTGCCTTGCTTTGAGCCCTGTTGAGTGCGCTTCCCGCCGAGCACCGGTGCACTGCGGAGAAGCAGAAGCTCCGCAGGTGCTGCCGCCCGGCAGTGCACCGGGTGCTCTGAACGAGCTGTCGCCTCAACGGGGCCGCGGGATTCAGCAGCATGCAATCGAACGGAAACGCTGTTCGAATTAAGTGGCCTCATGAATACATTAAAGACATAGTGGGACAACCAAAAATTGTGAAATTTGTTTGAATTAACCCAGCGGCATGAAATATCGGAGTTTGAACAACCGAGAGCCTACCGTGCACGCTATCTGGTGCACGCTGTGCGCTAGGTTTAGCGCTTGCACATACGCCACGCTTTAAGGTTTTAGAGCTGCGTAAGCTCACGCGACGCGGCGAAAAACCCCAGCATCTCGCCAGCTTGCAATGCCACCATAGAGTAGAGTAACAATTTTTTTTTCACGACCGGCATGCTGTAACCTGTCAAAACAAAGTTTTTTGGTCCAGGGTAACATTTTAGATTTGTTTAAATGCGAGGGCAAGCGGTCGACCAATCGCGGTTTGCTTACATCGGCTCTGCAAAAGAGGCCTCACGCACCGACCTTCGCCACGCCGTGCCTTCGCTTTGAAGCGTTATGCGCATTGCAAACATCAAGTCGTCGCGCGATTGTTGCCCACTCTTGCTGGGTTTTCCGGACTGCTTGTGGCATGCACCCTCCTCAGAGTGCAATGTCGTCCCAGTATTTGAAAATTGCAGCCGCAAAGATGCTGCTGACGTCGCTGCTCGCAATCGACCACCAAATCTCGCTGCAGCTAACGGTCCCGGGAGCCGCCATTTTCTTTCCCGTGCTTTTCTTGGCTTTAGCGAACTTCTCGCGACATCGCGAATCCCTCCTGGGAGGGACAGAAAGAATCTTGGCATGGTGGCATGCCTATTTCCGCCAAACACAGTCAGACCCGTTTTATAACGAACAACAGGAAAATGCCACGATCAGTTCGATATAGCAAAAACCCTTTACAAATCGAACTTCCACGATGCGTTCTGGCAGGCCACCAAAGTCATATCGCCAAGAGCAAACAAATAAACTCGAGCTACTTACCCACTCAAGAAATCAATTCATTGAAACACCTTCGTGCATGCGTGCAAAGCTTGCTCCTCTATTAGCCATCATCCCTACTAATTCACTTCTCTTCGTAAACAGCCGGCTTTGCGCATAAAAAAAAAATTTCTCTGCCCCTACGGAACTGCTTTTCTTCTCTTATTTTTGTTCGCAACTTGAAAGCTCTTAGAATTTTCTTTCTTTCCTACTATCTTTTTTAGTGGGAGAGGAAGGGGGGGAGGACTGCTGGGAGACAGTTACACACGCTAGTTTTTGGAAGCCTTTTTGGGGGAAAAAAGTTTGATATAGCCACGATGGTTGATCGGCTATGAAAGGTACTTTTCACGCGCATTTGCTATTTTAAATTTTCGTTAGTTCGATATCGACTGGTCAATTTGCTGTCTACGTGGGTTCGTTCTGAATGGGTTTCACTGTAGCAT